>PYXC01001040.1:315000-330000 GCA_015244755.2 Tenualosa ilisha
AAACTGCAAAAAGCTAAGCTAATTCTCAGCGTTGACTCTGTGTTAAATTCTGTAAAACCCTTTTTGCAAACACAACACACAACTCCATATCTAACACACAGAAATCTGCCAGGAGGTAGCCTGTTTTCTATTATCATACACAACCAGTCAAAATGCTATACTCATTCACCAGTGCTTCATACTCACCCCTCAGTGTGCGCAAACACTCACTGCTTTACTGAACACCAATCAATAACTGCCATAGTATGGACCTATGCATTGGCTAAAGGTCAAGTTACGAGTTTTGATCAGTGCATGACAAAACAGTATTGGAGAGTGCACGCGCGCGCACACACACACACCACACACACACACACACACACACACACACACACACACACACACACGCAAACTCTATTTGGTAAGTCAGGTTTTTGATGTCTATCCAACTACAGGTGATCAAATTTTCTTTGCTTGTGTGTGTGTGTGTGTGTGTGGGGTGGGGGGGGGGGGGGGGTTACATGTACAATATATATATTGTTTGTTTTATTGCTTGCATGCTTACTGTGTATATTTCAACTTCTCCCTCCAGGTTATACAAACTGATTAAGTAAAGACAAAAATTTTAAAAGACAAAAAAAATTTTTATGTTTAGAGCAATAGTGTGTAAATGATATATACATAGATGTAATATTAGGATAAAAGTGTGTATGATGTAAGACAAAAGCTTGCATTTGAGATGTGTTTATAATACTTTGAACACACTTTCAACTTGCAGAGATGTGAGGCATTGGCATTTTGAGTGAGGAATTAATGGATTTGTGTGTAAAGTTTTGAGAACAAAACACAACTTTTATTAAAAATATGAATATCCCTTTATTTGCAGTGCAATCTTTATGAAGCCAACATGTCTTGCTAGCTGGGATTTTTTAAGGATGTGGTACTTACTGTAAAGCTTATGACTGGACTGGCAGGTCACAAACTCCCTTTCTCTAGAACACAGCGGGATAGTTGGCTGACCCTCTAGTGTCAGTACAATGTGTTGTGAGCATGGGTTTATAAGTTTGTGTGTGTGTGTGTGTGTATGTGTTTGTGCGTGCATGCATGCATGTGTGTGTGTGTTTGCGTGTATGTGTGCGTGTATGAATAGGGGGCGAATCAAATCTTAATGACGCACAGCATTCATATTTCAACAATATAAACAAGTCTGGGTGAGACAGGTCGGCGCTATGACTTATTTATGTCATATGACTGGGTGGGGAGAAGGGACTGTAGGTGGCCATTCTCTGGGTATGAGCAGACTTATACCCTGATGGCACAGGGCTGTGGTGTGGATGGTCACCAAAGACACAAGGCATCTCTGCTACATATGGGTAGAGAGAAACGTTATCACTGGGGCAGGTGGGCCAAGTTTGGCTCCAATCAGGGACAAGACATTTTTGTATCCTTGTAACTTGGGTGGGAATAGAGGTGGATGTTTGTTGGTATGGGTATGTGTGTGTGTGTGTGTGTGTGTGTGTGTGTGTGGTTGTGTGTGTGTGTGTGTGTGTGTCTGTGTGTGTGTGTGTGTAGTATTGTGTGATTCTGGTTGTATGGTCTTATTTTGTCTGCACAGCTGTGCTTTGAGATGATGTGGGTTTGAACTTGAACTTGCCCGGATTGGAATCCATGGAACAGCCTTGTGGCTGGTTTTATGAAGATGTAATTGCATAGGCAAGGATAACACTACAGGCCTAGTGCGATACAGAGTGAAAGAGTGACTCACCCACCATAGATGTCTCAAATGCAGTTCCTGACAGTCTACAGGAGCAGCTGGGAAGAGAGAGGGCGTGTGCGGAAGAGAAAGGGAAACAAAAAGAAAGAAAGACTACAAAAAGAAAGACTGGGATAATATGCAGAGTAAACCCAGTGAAATGATTCAAATTCTCAGCAATCAGAGAAAGACTGAGCAAAGAGAAACTTATGGAGCAATTTTATTTGGTGTGAGGATAGGAGAGAGAGACAGACAGACAGAAAGACAGAGAGAGAGAGAGAGACAGAGACAGAAAGAAGACAGAAAGAGAGAGAGAATGAGAGAGAAAGCAAAAGAGAGTTATGGCCACAGACAGACGGGTGAAGAGGAGGGCAGGTGGAGTCCTTCACATGGCTGGCTCTCTGGGATGCGGAGCACACAGCGCTTCTCTCTCTCTCTTTCGTCCTGCACCCATCTCTTTGACACTAATTCTGCGTGGCCCCTGTTTCTAAATCCATCCACTTCTCTCTCTCTTTCTGTCTTTCTTCCTCTCCTCTTTCCCCTCTCATGCTGTCGTTTCATCTCTATATCGCTGTCGTTGTTATTTGCACCCCGCCACCAACCACAACCAACCCCCACACCCACACCCACACCCTCACCCTCACCAGACCACAGCCCTGCTCCTCTGTTCAGCTTTCACAATGTCCTTTTTTATTTTCTGGGATGGCAGAAGTTCTACCACAGCTCCCATTAGTACCCCAAGGCTCCAATCAGACATTAACAGTCAAGCACAGAATCACTGATCTGAGTAGTCAAGCACAGTACGCCTGATCAGATGCAAGCAGTCAGATCAACAGCCACACACAGCGTGTCTTGCCTTCATGTCAGAACATGAAATGGAAACACACAACACAAACACGAAACACAAAAAAACACAAAAACTTGTCACGGCTCATCAGAGCGCTGGGATACCTTGAAGTTCTGTCTAGCAGGCACTGACCAACAGTGACCTCTTGTCTGACCTTTTAAAAACCCCATGAATTTGGGTAACACTGCGTCTTGATTGGGGAACTGATGCCTGCGATTTTTTTTTTTTTTTTTTTTACAGGTCATTCTCGGGACTGGGAGCAGAACTGATGGCTCAGCAAAAATTGACCAGGCAGTGGTTCAAGAATCTGTATGCCATAGGACACAGAGAGTTTTCAGGATTTACAGAATGTGCACATTGACACCTCTTTGTGTGCATGTAAGCTGTGACTATGCCAGCAAACCAGGTGTTGCCACTGGCAAATGTGCATCAATCTTTGAAGTCACAAACAAGCAAACATACACACACACACACACACACACTGTGAGCGTGCACATGCATGCACACATACAGCAAACACACACACACACACACACACACACTCACACTGTGAGCGTGTCCATGCATGTGCACATTCAACACACACACGCACACATCGAAGGAAGTGAAAGAGGGGTGATCATCTGTATCACAACAGTGAGTTTGCAAAAGCCCTGATTGCAGGAGAATCACATGACAAGATTTTATCTTATAACTCTATCAGATCAAATATCTTTAAAAGAATAAGCCACACTCTCAAGTGTAAGATGTTGTGTCACAATACTGCTCCTTATGTCTTGGAGGTTCTACTCAAGTGTGTGTGGTGTACCTTTTGCGCACACACATCTGTGGAATGTCAGCCCGAGCGCGGCTATTAGGACATTTGATTGGCAGACACCTTTTTCCTCGCGCTAATTGGTTAAATGTCCCAGAAATCACAACTTTGGCTTTTTCTCTCTCTCCGAGCACGAGCTCCTCGTCTACATTATATCTTATTTATTTGTGTGTGTGTTTGTTTATTTGTTCATTTCATCGGAGCACGGAAAAGTGCAAAACTGCTGTTTGGGCACTTTTTCCCCCTGTGATAGCATGTTTGCGCTTTGTCTATTCAGCATCCGGCGTGTCAGCGAGCGTGTGTGACAGCCGGTTGCGCAGCGCGAAGGGTCGACTGTGCCACACGCTCGCGCAGAGACGGTAAATTGCTTTTTTTTCGGTAGATTCTCGCAGAGCTGCTGCCGCCGTTTCTGCCGGTGGCGGCGCAGGAAGGGAGAGGGAACGGTTCCGCGGTAATGACTTCCCAGGCGTTTTGGGATCAAGCACTGCGCGTGCCTGGGGTCACTAATTCAATCACGAGTTCATTCTGAATAGGTGTTAATGCCCCCGGCGCGTGTGTAGAACGCTTCCCGGCCGATTTATCAAGCTGCCAATATGTGATGGCCGTTATGACTGCTTCCATGACCTCAGCTAAGAAGGACCCAGCATTAAATGCGATGCACCAACCATATTTGTCTCCCGTTTTTACCTACTAGAGAATGTTGTGTTTGTGTCGCATTTTTTTCAAAGTGATCGTTTCCGCGTGTGTGTGTGTGCGCGCGTGTGTGTGTGTGTGTGCGTGTGTGTGTGTGTAAGATGAGCCATAGAGACGCTGACTACAGGGGAATCTCAGTAGCAGCAGCCCAGACGCCAAAGAACACACTCTTCCTCTCTTCCTCTTCTTCTCATCTCCTCCCCTCTCTTGTTCATACCACTCATCATGCACACATACCGCTGCTTGTGTACATGTGCTGGTCAGTGTATGTGTTTGAGTGTGTGTGTGTGTGTGTGTGTATGTGTGTGTGTATGCGCGCGCGCGTGTGAACGTCTTTATGTGAATGAGAAATTTGTGTGTATGTGTAGCGATCAGGTGCTAGAAAGTGATGGCTGTCAGACACACACACACACACACACACACACACACTCCTCTTTCGTCTTACTCAGCAGAAATGAGAGGAAGTGGGGGAGGGCAGAGAAAGAGAGAGAGGGAAGGAGAGAGGGAGAAAAAGAGAAAGAGGGGATGGGGGAGGGGAGAGACTTTGCTGAGTTGGAACATCATCAGTGATACGGTTCATACTGGACTAAAGAAAAGAACATCTTTACAACCTTTAGAACAATCTTTAGCATAGGATTCAGAGCAAATTATGCATAACAGATGTGTTTGGTGTGAATTGTCAGTGCAGTGTCTTTGGGTCTGAGAGATTCAGTGTTTGTGGTGTATGTGTGTGTGTGTGTGTGTGTGTGTGTGTGTGTGTGTGTGGTGTGTGAATGAGTGTAAGATATCAAGAATGACAAGGAATGAAACAGATAAAGGCAAAGTGAGAGCTTTGTGTGTGTGTGTGTGCTTGTGTGTGTGTATGAGAGAGAGAGAGAGAGAGAGAGATTTAATAACTATTCTATGCATATCATTTAATCTCATTTCCTTGTAAGGACGTGAGGGAGTGTGTCTTATTTTCACATTATATTGCCCAGCATACTGTAATTCTCAAGTTCAATGTGAATGTGGCTGCAGTGGGCTATCCTGGCACTTAGAAGCGATGTCCATTATTTTTAGCAGTGTCCAAAACAAGCCTGGGGGCATGGTCATTCCCCTGCCGGAGGGTTTGTCTCTGACCTCCACTGCGGCTTGAGTTTGCTGATGGCCATCCGCCCTCCCCTCCCCAACAACACATACACACACACACCCTCGCCTCCCACCCACAGCCATGAAATATTAAACAACACACTGACACTGCATTGGGGTAAGGGCAGTGTGCTCATAGTCAAGCTGATGTGTGTGTGTGTGTGTGTGTGTGTGTGTGTGTATGTGTGTGTGTGTGTGTGAGTGTGTGTGGCCCTATCAGAGGTGTGTGTGTGAGTGTGTGTGTATGGGGCGGTGTCAGAGAGGGGGGCGTGTGTGTGTGTGTGTATGATGCTGTGATGTTACACTAAGGCTTCGCTCGGTGCAAGTATGAGTTGGCATTATAGGCTATGTGTGTGTGTGTGCGTATTGTGTGTGTGTGTGTGCACTCGTGTATGTGTGTGCATGTGTACATGTGTACATGTGTACATGTGTACGGACATGCATGTGTATGTGTGTGTGTGTGTGTGTGTGTGTGTGTGTGTGCAGTGGAGGGCCAGCATCCCCACTGCATCCCCATATGGTAGCAGCACACTCATATATCCAGAGCAATCCATTATGTTGTTGTTGTTGTTGTTGTTGTTGTTGTTGTTGTTATGATGCAATAAGAGAAATCAAATTGCTATTGACATTGAGTGTAGATCTTTGCTATTCTCACCAAATTGGCCTGAATAGGACCATGCACATTGAATGAAATGGTTTCTCTGTTCTAAAAAGAAGCATCAAGCTACAGCAAGGAATGTTTGTTTTTGTGTATATTTGTATTTTTTGTTGGTCCTTCACTGTTCAACTGTGATCAGGTAACCTTACATAAAAAGTAATCTTTAGGAATGTGAAGATCTGATTTAGAAATCCAAGCCTGTCCCTGTTACAGTAACAAATGACTGACATTTAGAAACAGATAGTGATATCCTGTTGAAGAGAGGTTGTGTTGGAGGAGGGGGGGGGGGGGAGAGAGAGAGAGAGAGAGAGAGAGAGAGTCTAAGCATTGCAGCTGTGACAGACCCGGGAGAGAAAGAAAACTGCACACAGAGAGCAATGGACACTAGTACTGAGTTAGATAGACTCCCTGACAGATCCAAACCGCTGCTCTTCCAGAAAATATCACACTCTGAGCCCAGAAAAGCCATATCAGGTGGGCAGAGAAAAAAAGGAACAATGCCTAAAATGAGAGAGGAGAGCAGATGAAAGAAGACATGAGAAAGAGAGAAAGAGAGAGAGAGAGAGGGAGAAAGAGAGAGAGATGAAAAATAAAGTGTTGAGTGGCATGCATGTCTGATTATATCCAAATTCTAGTGTGTTTCGATTGGACCGTGCAGTCCTCACAGGGGCCCGAGCAGATAAAAACAACACTGCTGGAGCAAAACTGCAGGAGAGTTTTAGACAGTAGCTCACAGTGTTGGTCATCTGGAGTTATTGAGCCTTGTAAACATTCAAGCACAAAACACTTACAGAGGATTTCTCTGACAGGGCATCTTAGGCTGTACACTTGCTCTGTTTTAGGTAGGGAAGACATCTGCTTCAGCATAACTAAGATAATTGTCAGACTGGGAGGGACTGATGACAATGATGATGATGATGGGTTATGTTGATACTTATAATGAATGATGAAAATGTTCTTAATTGTCTTAATTATCAAGCTTTCTGTTACTTACAGTATTTTAACATTTCAAGTTGTTTTGTTTTATGTGTAGGTTGAAACTGCACCAGGTTTTGACACAAAAAATGTAATGATGCATTCCTGTGTACTCACATGGAAGTTTACTTGAGCGCGCGTACACACACACACACACACACCACACACACCACACATCCTCATGGAGTCAAGCAAACATTTTTAACATCTTGTTTAATGTGATAAAATACCATTTCATCTTGCACAAAATTCCCTTTGCTTAAATAGTTAAAACCGAAATGGGCTATTTAAATGCATGTCTGTAATAATAATAATAATGATAATAATAATCATCATAATTTGTAATGTTTTTTTTTTTTTTTTTTTTTTCAAAAGACAAATCTTCTGAGGCACTTGCTCCCACAACGTGAGCGTGACTATTTTTAGGTTAAAAATGTAAAACAATTTAAAAACACGATGATAAAAATGTAACCTATTACGTGATCGCTGCTCTGTACATTCAAAACCAACTCCTCCATTCTATAAACATAAGTTGAGTCTGATAATTTGAGTCTGTTAAATTGAGTCAGTTAATCTGGAACGTATCTTTCACCATGACTGTAAGAGTGACCTGTAATTATTAGGGTAGACTACTTGATGATAACTGTATTGTTATAGGAGACTTTGAAAAATGTTTCTGTAAGAGCCATATGTAGATATAGGTTAAATTTGATATTTAAAATGTTTGATATAGGTTTGATTAAAATGAAAATATTTTCAATTTGATGCTTTTGAGTAGATAACTGTCGGATAAACATAAATGCATCTTTGTCATGATTAGGACATTTATTTGAATAACCTATACAAGAAATACAAGTTGGCCATTTTTTTTTACAAAAGTATTAAATTATGTTTATCCTAAAAATGTAAAAATCGAATTTATTTTTTAAAAATCCTTTAGGAATGCGCTTGCACTCTGTTTATATAACTGACAGCTGTTAAAGACCAATGGAGGATAATAAATGCATCGCAAAATCACCCGTTTTGACAGAAATTTTTATTAAACATTATGAAAACAACATTCCATTTTGAAACATTTTGGTTTGAACTTATTGACATGTAAGTACATTTCAATGTTTCGTCAATAAATATATATAGAAATCATATTTACACATTTACACATCTGGCACTGCGCCTCAGAGGCAGACGGGCCACAGGTACATGCGTCTTTCATCCAAAGAGGAAAGATATATTGCCTGTAGAAGGGAGATAGGTAAAACGAAAAGAAAGAAAGAAAGAAAGAAAGAAAGAAAGAAAGAAAGAAAGTTTTACGCTCAGCATGCGCCACCTAAAATGTTCATTGCATTATTTTGCGTAAACAAACCATCAACCGCATGAAACCATAAAAGTAATGTTAACTACGTGACACCCGCATTAATCCAAAAACTGTAGAAATACAATGTATGTGCCCAGTCAATTATGTAGAGCTTTACGTGACATCCGGCGTGCAAGGGAGTTGAACCAGTGTAAGATATACTGCTTCAAGAAATAAAAAATGGGGAATGTTTATTTGACATCTAGTTATCATTACTTATCAGTTACTAATGAAATCAATGGTTTGTTCATATTTAGCAATGCAATACACCATGAAGGATGGACGCATTCTCAATACAAAGCAGTGTCAACATAAACATAGACAGGTAGATAGATAACCTAGAGCTAAAATATTTAGTGACGAAAGATCCCCCTTTAAATGAAAGACAAAACTGGGCGCATCCAAGCGAATGATTGCGTTGTTTCTGCGTCGTTTGACGCGCAGCTCACCATAAAAAAGTCTCTAGTCTTTCATTTCCGTATTTCATCAACAATTACATTTTCGTTTTGAGCACCACTCCACAATCAAATGTAGAATCAGTGAACTGCATACACATGAGGGTAAAATGTTGCTTATCACCTGTTAACTGCCAAAGATTTATGGCCGATTTCAAAGGTGGACATCTGAGTAAATGCAGATGACTGCACAAGATGACGAAGGAAAAAGCTTATTCGAAAAATATATCAGGGAAATATTTCAGTGCATGTTTCAATGTCGACCCAATCGTCTTCATTTGTAGTAAATTACTGAACTCCTTCTGATTAAATTAGTGCGGATTTCATCTCCAACTCGATGATTCTAAATGCTTCCCAACTTTTTTCTTTATTAGTGCAGTCATATTATCCCCTTTGAAATTTGTACATTGTCCATAGGAGAATAATATCGTAAATGATTTGAATTATTTGCATGCTTTTACATACAAACATGTTAAGACATCTTAAGTTATCAAGCAAAATGGCGTCAAAAAGGCAGCTAACAAGCTAACTTTTCTCTACATTATGTACACGTGGCAATAAATAATCTCTCAAAGGTGGCTCAGGTTATGCATTTTTGAACACGTTCTTTGAAACAAAAAAGTTGAATACAGATAGCAACTAGTGAAGATGCTGCGTCCTGAGAGGGGTGGGGGGTTTGCCTTGTAGGTTTGGCGGCAAGGATGCAGTTCTGTAGAGATTTGCTCTAATGCTTCAACTGGACCGCAGTAATAACGCTGAAGATGACAAGGGAGGAGAGAGGAAGGGAAGGGGATCCATGCTTCAATTATGTGACTGGCGCAAAAAGGACGGCGGAACTTCAGCAGATAGGCAACCATACATGTCCTGCATGCAGGATGTTTGTGTGTGTGTGCGTGTGTGTGTGTGTGTGTGTGTAACATGAACACAGCGCGATGCTCTTTTTGTTCCATATCTGTATTCTTTCGTGCCCATGTCTGAACAGTTTCGATAAGGACGTGTGATTTGTCCCTTTTTCATTTCGCGTCTGAGGAGCAGGCCCTGGTAAAGCTACCATATCAGTTCCAGTGAAGTCCCCTTCCCTTTAAGACTGGTGCAATGACACCACGACAGGTGGTCGTGAATATAAGTGAGTCTCCGATTTAGAAACGTTGGGCGACTGTTCAGTCAGAATCAATTCTCTGGTAAGACTTTAAATGTGTAACTCGAATCAAAGACGAAAATAATTTCTGTATATGACAAGAGGTGATTTGAGATCCCATACAAGAGAGATCACATAATGCATAGCCTACTTCTCTCTACTGTACAGAAATAAACTGTGATTAAGACTAAAGGATCGTGTATAGGCCTAAGGAATTGACCTGTAGAGGCCTGATTCTAATGTCACTTCTGTGTGCGTCCATTTCGTGAACAACTGTAAACAAAACTTCACACTGAAAAAACACATAGTATGGTTAGAAATAAATTAGAGATAGCCTAGTCAGTGGGAAGAGTCTAAGACATGAAAAACTCATTGGATCCTTTCCCGTGACTCCCGTTTGTGGCCTCTCTGTTTCCGCTGCCGCCGCCGCTGAAGGTCCGGCTGGCCAGCTTCTCGTACTTATCCTTGTACAGGTCCCGTTCTTTGACAAGGCGCGCGACCTCTTGTTTGAGTTGCTCCACCTGATTTTGGAGGGTGCACTTCTCGCTCTCTAACATGTGCCGCTGTTGCACGCGCTTGAACCGACAGGACTGTGCGTAACCCCGGTTCTTCAGGGTCCGCCGCTTTTGCTTGAGGCGGATCACCTCCTCTTTGCTGAATCCCCGTAGCTGTCTGTTTAGCTCGCGCACCGTCATGCTGACCAGCTGCTCGTCGGAAAAGCGATCTTCCAGGCGCGCGTGCGTATGATGGCTGTGATGGTGATGGTGGTGATGGGCTGGGTGGTGATGGCCGTTCGCAGTGGTGGAGAGATCCTCCCCAGCGTATTGTGGCCCGCGGAAGCCCTCGTATGGTGCGTGGTGATGGTGATGATGGTGCGCATTTCCAATGAGCGCCTCCACTGCGTCCTCCGGCGTGAGGTTCAAGGCTTCGGGGTTAATGTGATGCTGGTAGTTGGGAATCCAATAGAGGTCCTCCAGCTGTGCTTTCCCGCCTGCACCGGGATTGTTGTTGTTGTTGCTGTTGTTGTTGTTGTTGTTGTTGACACCGTTGGCCAGGTTGTGTCCCGGAGGCGCTCCAGGGCTAGGTGCGCCGAAGCTGGGAGAGGAGGGCACGGAGGAACACGGCGTACTCAGAGGAGTAGAGGACAGAGAACCTGGCGGAAGACGGTGGCAGTAGCGTTCGGCTTCGGGCGGCTCCTTCTTCACCTCGAACTTCATCAGGTCGAAGTCGTTGACATATTCGATGGCCAGAGGACTGTTCGGTAGCTCCGCGCTCATGGCGAGATCGGTGGCCATGTCAGTCCATGCGAAACACGCGTGGTTTTTTTCACTGACACTATGCTCTTACAGCTCTCAACGTGTGTGACCAGCTGAATATCTTCAACGGTAATTTATACAGATGGTTTTAACACATATGCACGCGCCCGAGAAGGGTGTATTTAGTCCTTCTACAGCTTCTATTTATAGCGGCGCTGAGCTCGCGCAGTTCCGTGCATGTAGATGAACTTGTACACCTGCCAGTCCGCCTCTCAGTCCCTCTTGTTGACAACTTGTGCCGGGTCAAATGAACGCCTTAATATCACGAAGAAGGGAGGGTGAAACAAGAAACTTGTGATGTCAGAGACACAAACCTGTCTTGTCCTCGCGTTACCTCAATCCGCTGCAAACAATTCTTGACATTGAAAGAGCATGCGAAGATTTCTCTCTCCCTCGCCTTCCTCTTCTCAGAGTAAACGCTTTAAATCCACTCCGTCTGATGGTAGAGTCGCACACAAGTTTTGAGACAGGGCCAGACTGTAGAGCAAACGCGGTCAAGTTTCCACTGGATCAGGCAAACAAAATCCCGTTTGAGAAATACACCGCTATCGCCCTCTAGTCCCTTCGAGGCCTGTGTTTTGCAGAGTTTCTTACCCTGTTACGTTAGTCACGAAGTGCACCACTTGGATTCAGTGTCCGCTGCAGCTTCTGTTGCGTTGTGGAGATTAGTTTAATGAAAGCATACTTCAGCAGGTATCCTGTGCATCCAGCACATGATTTCACTTGACTTATCTCTGTTGGCTTATGTTGTGTTAGATAATAAAAACGCTCTCTCTTTATCTCTCTATTTGGGGGGCTATTTTGGTTGTAACCTCTCCTAGCAGCATACACGCAGTTTTAGTAGCGCACTGACACGCTGCCTGTGGTTTTATACTCACAACAGCTTCAGCTGTCCCACCCCAGCGAACGGGACGGACCAATGGAAAGGGGTGCGGCCAACATATTTGCATTTTCCTATAGCAACCTTGCCTCTAGGCCAGCTGAAGAGAGCGTGCGGCAGCTGTCCGCGAGAACAGGTGCTGAGTCCCGCCCCCTAGCGACTAAGCCCCGACTTGAACACAGAGGAGAAGATGCGCAAAAGGAAAGACGATAGCACTGCTAGATTTACTGAGAAAATGTTTACTTCGAATGCCTTAAACCAGTCTCAGAATTTAAAATACTTAGCTCATGGAGAAGGAAAGGTATTTTAGGCTGGTGATATAGGCATGGACAGGCTCTCATTACTCGAGAAAGATGCCTGTTTAGTGCAAAAGTTAACATGACCAAGGAATTAAGTTTGTGGATTGTTGGTTTCTGTTCTTAACACAATAAATGATCGTCTCCATACAGACACACGTCCCATCGGAAAATTTGTTTACATAGGCGTATAGACCCACTTGGACATATAGCGTAAATAGCCTATTTCTAGGCAAAATGGTAATTTGTGAGAGAAATGTTTTTTATGCCGACCTATGTTCAGTTTTTGCAAATAACTGTGGAATTGCTAGTTGTACGACTAGGGACTCATAACTATGGCTGGTGGTGGAGAGGCAGTAAATAATTTCTACTCATGCGATGAGACCAATGAAGCCTCAATTAACATACGTCACTGCCGTGGCACAATGAATCTCCTCACAGAGCGCTTGAGAAGTGGGAAATTATCGCTTTGGTTAAGAAGATATCCGGGGGAAATATAGGCACGTTCCGTTGCCTAAATTTTGGCTACAGCAAAACCCCACACTTTCATTAATGACTTGAAGGCAGGCCATTTGAAGCGCCGGGTTCAATCTTAACTAGGGTCTTCATACAGTCAATGCACAGCTCCAGCACTACAAATAAGTGTGCAATTTCTGCACGCGGGTTAATTCCGCGTGCGGGGTCGCGCAAGCGGTAGGTCCAGTGGTTAAAAGGGGGCATTGCGTTTATTTTGTATCGTCTGCCTCCTTCACAGGCCTTAGTTAATGTGTGAACCACTAAAACTAAACGTTATCTAAGCTACATCATAGCTACTTTAACAACGACTGTTACCGAATTGGTGTTAAATTTATTCACATCTCGGACAAAACCTGTTAGAAGTTTATTACGGCGACAAAGTGATCTTAATGCATGCGATTTCTCCTTCACTCGCAGTGATGTCCGAAAGACGCACCCAGCTCACATGAAATCTGCCGACGCAGAGGAAAGAAATAAGATGTATTAAGGAGAGGGACAAATCATATCGCGGTGCTTGAAGTTTAAGGTGCGCACAGTCATTATATGCGTTTTTATCAAATAAGCAGGGCTGGACCTCAAAGTCCGAGCTAAGCAGTCCGCTTTGAAATGCCACATTTAAGAAGATCTACTGAAGTCCATTCATTGAGGGGGGAGGTGAGCTGTGAGCGCGTGGCCGAGGGCTCTAGACATAAATTTGAAGTCAGGGTTTTCATTGTGCCTTTGCATATTGGGAGTTAGCGGCTGGTGCAGTTCCCCCTATTTAAGCAAAATGGACATCAGCATGTCGGAGATCTAGGGACAGAGGAAGAGAGAGAGAGAGAGAGAGAGAGAGAGGGAGGATTGAGTTGTGCATTCGTCTGAAACCACAGACAAGCATTTTACTGCTTAACTCTCTCCTATCGTGTGTGTAGGTTATAGGCTGGATGAGGTGGGGTTAGGGGGTTATCTGAAGCCCTAAAATCTTCAGCGGAAAGATTCAGCACTAATTGTCAATAAAACTTCACTAAAGTCATACGGTATGGGAGATGTAGCCTATACTTACAAACTTTTGGTCAGTACACTACTAATACTGTTTTCAGGCTTTCTCCATGAGGTTGTTTGGCATCTTTGCACACACTGATGGCTATGCTATTTCTGACAGCAGGCCCACATCTGTACAAATGGGTGTAATGGACACCGAGACAACGTTAGATTTCACTACGTGGGCCTACACCATACATACATCCTCAGATGATAACCCATTGACAAACAATGGAAATACTTATTTTTAAATATGTAAATACACATAATCTACCTAAACATGTAGCCTATAGGCCTATTTTAGGGTGGTTCCGAGAGGCAATTCTACTCATGGGCCTCAATCATATACAAAGAATGCCATTAGACTTGTTCTTTAGTGCTCCAGCAGTGCCAGGTGGCATGTGCTCAATTCACTATCAGGATTTGGTTAGTTTACGCCCCTTAGACAACCTCAATCCCCATTTCGTCTTCTTGTAATGCCCCATGTGTGCCCACTGTCTACCAAAGGACCTCTTTTCTCCCGCCGCCCGCAGCGCCGTCTGGAGCGTCGTCCGTCTGTCTCTCCTCTGTCTCTGCTGCCGTGTCAGTCCGAGTCTCCTCCCCGCGTCGGAAAATGCTCACGGACAGTGTGTGTCATGTCTAATCTCTCGCAAAAAAGGGGTGGGGTGGGGGCTCAAAGACAAACTATGCGGAGGGAGGAAAGTGACAGAGGGAATAGAGAAGAGAGAAAAATGGCCCGCGAATGAGGAGAGAAATATAACAGGGGGAGATGAGGGGTGGAGAACGGGGAGAAAAAGGTATGATGGAGAGAAGGAAGGAGACGGGCCACGACTAATGAATCTTCTTCTTTGGGAGCGCGTGATCTTTATTGAGTGAGCCGCGCGGGGTTTTCTCTGTCTCTCTCTCTGCTGCTCCTGTAATCCCGGAGAGAAAAATTCCGCTTGAGCTTTTCCTGCGTCTGCAGCTCGTGCCTTCTCGTGCTTTTACTCAGAAGCGGAGTATTGATCTTAATTAGAGTTTGCAGAGCTCAGCAACTCCTGCTGTGGGTTCGAGACAGGCGGTAGCAGACATCTGTCTCAAACACTTACGCACGCGCGCACACACACACACACACATCTGTCTCAAGCACTTAGGTACACACACACACGTAGCCTCTCAAGCTCTCACACTCACTACAC
>PYXC01001040.1:335000-480000 GCA_015244755.2 Tenualosa ilisha
ATTAGTACAGTGCTATTCATATTTGAATGAGCGACACATTTATTTTAAAAAATGCTGTCACACTTCACTCATACGCTTGCAGTTCGATCAATACTGCACACAAACACACTTATGTTTCACATGTATTTGT
Source organism: Tenualosa ilisha (assembly GCA_015244755.2). Lineage (NCBI taxonomy): Eukaryota > Metazoa > Chordata > Actinopteri > Clupeiformes > Clupeidae > Tenualosa > Tenualosa ilisha. The sequence continues at coordinate 335,131 of PYXC01001040.1, forward strand.
TAAGAAATCATTTTCTACACATGTATAGCTAAACAAGGCTGTATAATAATGAAGTTGTTAGGCCCATTTCCCAGGGGTGGATCTCTGTCATGGTTGCTCTGGTGTAAAGTTGTTTTGTGTATGACTTTATGAGCTGGTGTTGGCTTACTGCTATCTGGCTCAAACATCAGACAGACAGATCAAATGAGATGAGGCGTTGGTCTCTGGTAACATCGGCGACAGAGGAGGATGATGATGATTCAGAGGGGGTGTATGCCACAGCCAAGGGGCCAGACAGCCAGGCAGACAGGAGAGGGTCAAAAGCCCCACCACTTGGACTCAATAGTGGGATAAGATCAGTGGTCGCCTTGAATGTGTCTGATATAAGACATGTGACGCATATATTTGATGTAAGAGAGAGCAGAGGTGAAAAGGATCCTACAAGAAAGATTTGGTTCCTCCTTGGTTAAATATCTGTATCGGCACGTACTGCAGACACCCTAGGCAATCGGCCCGTGTCATCTATAACAAGAGCCACCTACTGCTTACACCGCTCCTGTTCAGTGATAGTACCTCACACACACACACACACACACACACACACACACACACAAAACACACACACACAACACACACACACACACACACACACACAATTCCAAAATCTAACACAGCGGTCACACAGCAGCCACCTGGCAGGTGTAGCCGCCAGGGAAGACTGGAAAAGAGAAGCGTGGCTGAAAAGAACGAGAGAGAGAGAGTGAGAGAGAGAGAGAAAGAGAGAGCGAGAGAGAGCGAAAGTGAGAGTGTGACAGAGAGAGAAAGGGCGGCAGATGGAGAAGGCGGAGGAGCAGAGAAAGACGAAAAAAAAAAAAAAAACATGGGGGGAGAGAGAGGGAGAGAAGCAGACGGAACATCTTCATATAGGAGTGAGTTAACAATTTTCCACTTGATTTAAGGAACGCTGCAAGTCTCTGGGGCCTACTCCAGCCGCCCTGTGCTGCACACAAACCACACACAGTCAGCACATTTCACATTCCAGAGAAAGAGAGAGACAGAATGGCAGAGAGGGAGGGAGTGGGGAGAGAGAAAGAGAAAGAGAGAGAGAGAGAGAGGGAGGGAGATAAAGGGAGAGGGGAGAAAGATAAAGAAAAGTGATGGAGAGGAGAGACAGGCAAACATTGGGAGGAGGTAGAGAATGAGAGAGTGAGCGAGGGGGTGAGGGAGAGGGAGGGAGGGGGGGGAGAGAGAGAGAGAGAGAGAGAGAGAGAGAGAGGAGAGAGAAAGGATAAGGCTTTAAGAAAAGGATGGAGGATAACTACACACGGCGAGTAGCAGGAAATGATGCACATGGCAGACACATACACAACAAGAGCATGAGCGTGTGTATACGTGAATGAATGAATGAGGTGGAAAGAGAGAGAGAGAACGAGAGAGAGAGAGATGGAGGGAGGGCGTGCGACTGACTGCATTTAACCCTCGGCACGCCGGACTGAGCGTGTGAGCGGCGGCTCTCGGCTGCTGTTGCACCGGCCTCAGCACTTTTCTTCCCTCCATAATTACAGCGTGCTATCCATCATGTCACAGACGGGGGGCTTCTGGGACAGTGAAATTACAGACCTAAGCACTTTGGCTAATAGAATAAATATTAATATCTCTGCTTTTATATATTCTCATTCTCCACCCCAAACATTTAAATGAGCCCTGACAGCGCAAATGCATTTGCCACAGGAACAGAGAGAGAGAGAAAAAATGTGTGAGAATGAGTGTGTGTGTGTATGTGTGTGTGAGTGTGTGTGTGTGTGTGCGTGTGCGTGTAGCCATCACTGCGTTTGCGTGAGATAAATGATGAAAAACATATCGGGGGGGGAAAAAGGAAAACAAAACAAAACAAAAAAATAGGTGTGAAGAGGAAAGACAAAGATGAGTAAATGAACGATGGATCTGCAAAGGGAGGAGAGGAGAGAAACAGAGAAGACGGCGGGGCCAGAACAGAGCAAGGAAAGCGAAGGAGGAGGAGGAGGAGGAAAAGAGTAAAAGGGATGCCAGAGAAGGAGAAGGAGAAGGAGAAAGAGAGAGGAGAGACAAGATGAGATGAGACGAGACGAGACAAGACGAGACGAGAGATCAAGTGGCAAGAGAAAGAGAAAGGATCCAGTTTTCAATCTGAACCTCTGAGTCTGTGTGCAGAGGGGCAGTTAGACTGACCAATGGATTGAAAAAGGGTAGTGGGGGTGGGGCGGGGGCATTAAGGCCAGGTCAAGCCTTATGAGGGAGAAGTAGGGGGCAGATTACTCATGGGTTGGGGGCAGTTTCAGCAGAGGTGCAGCAGAAGCTTCTGGAACAATAGGAGTAGCAGGAGCTGACAAAGCACATGGGACAGTAGCAGTACTGAGGAAGCTGAAGCAGTAAAGGCAGGACTAAGGGGCAGTGTATGTGTATGGACAGTGTATGAGTGTATGTGTGTATGTGATGGGGGGTGTTGGCATATTTTTGTGTATGAGAGAACAAAATTTAAAGATTCAGCTGCATTCGCTCATTCATTTTTTTTAATCTCTCGGTTTTAATCTCATTTTAAGCCAATTTCTGTACAGATGTTTAAGCACAGATCTGCCAGCACTATAAAGGAGCAATAAGACGTAGTAAGGAAAACATGAGTTTCTGTGTGTGTGTGTGTGTGTGTGTGTATGCTTGTGCGTGTGTGCACATTTTTGATTATTCCGAAAGAATACTAAATGCTGAGAGTGTGTTTTGAGAATGTCACAAGGTAAAACTTTATTTGGATAGTCTGTCTCCAGACACAGAGTACCTGTTGGGATTTAAGTCCAGTATGTAAAATTACTAATCTTTCTACCCACATCCGGAACAAAGTTTTGACAGATAATTTCTCATAATAAAATGTTGCCTTTTACATCTACAGTTTGCTATTGTGTGTAGCTTTATTTGTGCAGTGTGTGTGTGTGCGCGTGTGTGTATGTGTATATGTATGTGTATGCGTGTGTGAGTGTGTGTATGTATTTGCGTGTGCGTGTGTATGTGTGTGTGTGTGTGCACGTATGTGTATGTGTATGTGTATGCGTATGTGTATGTGTGTGTGAGTGTGTGTATGTATGTATGTATGTGTGTGTGTGTGTATGTATGTGTGTGTGTGGTGGTTACCTTCTCTCCTTGAGGGCAGTAGCCTCTTAAGAAGTCTTGACACACGGCGGCTTTGCGTGACACATAGACATGGCTGTAGGGGCAGCTGCTGTTGTTGCAGATCCCACGCAGGTAGTACGAGCACACCGGCATCTACATGCACATGGAGAAAAGACAACCAGTGAAAGAGCCAGTGAAGGACCACGACCATAGGAGACAAAAGGAAAAGAATAATCCTAACAGACGTAATGAAGTGTAACAAAAATGTCCCATAACAGCCTGACTTCAACATTGAATATTACACAATTATTGCTAAGGGGGAAGTTATTAATTAACCTTGAAAGTCTAGTAGTTTACACCCTACAAAAGCAAGCATATGATTGGTTCTGCAACAATGAATATGTCTGGAGAAGTGGAATGACTTGAAGCCAAAAGAACAGACCAGGCAGACTTGTTTTCCCGAACATCACAACCCTGCCAAAACTCTACGACTCGCACAGAATCAATACAAGGGAAAGTCTTCCCCTCATTTAAAGGAGACATGATCTATATACGTTTACGATATCATAGGTTTTCATCAAAGTGTCATCAGGATACACTAAGCATAATGATCAACACTAATCCAACAAGCGAATTTAATTTCAAATTTTAAATGAGATTTTACTGACAAAACAAAACAGTAATATGCAACTTTGCTACTGCTATATCTGCTGATTATTCATAAAAAAAAACAAAACATTCACTTCAAATTCCAAAAATAGTTTGTTTCCCAATGTAAACAACTTGACAAAACAGACAAGCTTCAGTGACCTACATAGCTAACCTCTGATGAGTTTTTGTCAACAAGCTGTCTCAACAAGTGGCTGAAGCTAAGCAAACCTGGATACAGAGACAAATAATGAACTTTAAACTTTAAATTTCAATTTAATGTTATAAGTGTAAAGATAAGTGCAAAAAACAGTATCAAGTTAAACATATCAAACATATTATTTGGTCATATGAACAGCTAATATGAGGATTACAAAATCAAACATAAAAACTGTGAGCTTAGTATCTTAGTCTGTAATGCAATTCGAGATATTTATATTTCTATAGAACTCATGGCTTCATATCACACAGGACCTCTACAGATCTACTGCCCTGCGTGCAGCTTCATGCTTAGCTAAGAGTCCAAATATCACTGATGCATGGTAATGCATCAAACAGGACCTTAACACTGATCATAAATACACACTAAGCATTAATATACTTTTAGTCACATATAAAGTGTTTAAAGAATGCGGCCGGTGAGGGACAACAATCTTGTTAATAGCTCCATGTCTGTCTGGTTGTAGCTCACTTGAACACAGCGCTGTGTGTGTGTGTGTGTATGGACGTGAGTGTATTGGTTGGCTATGTATGTCTGTGCCTGCGTTAGTGTTTGTGTGATCCTGATATAACCCTGGCAAGGGGCTGGTCGTGAGGGGGGTTGGGGGTGGTGAGTTGAGCCTCCTTAAGGGGTATATGTCGGTCCGGGGAGGGGTAACGTCGTAGGGGGAGGTGTGGGTCAGATCATTTCTGTCTAATTAACTGCTACAGAAATATTTACCCAGGCAAGGGAGCGGTACAGCACTTCTGATGGGTTTATGGGCAGGGGGTGGGCCCACGTCCAGGACATGGAGGGGGGAGGGGGCTGGTGGGTAACGGGTGGGGTTGGGTGGGTGAAAGGAATGGGGGACGAAGGACGCAGTTTTAGGGGGGGGATGGTGATAAGTTGTGGGAGTCCAGTTACAGAGTTATTTGGAGGGCCTGGCTGGAGTGGGATTGGGTTCGGGGGAACGGCTAAAGTGAGATGGGCAGGATGGGTGCTGGAAGAGAGCCTGCCGCAGAGGCTGGACGGGGGGTTGGCGGTGGTGGTGGCAGGTGGAGGCTCCACCATGAGGTGCAGCAACCCATTTAGGACACACCGACAGCTGGCTCCTCAGGGCCCGCAGGCAGGACGGTGACGGCTGACACAGGTGTGGCCGAGGGAGTGGGACTGCATGTGTGTGTGTGTGTCTTATTGTGTGCATGTGTTAGTGTATTTGTGGGAAGATGAGTGGTGGGGAAAAGTTGTTGTTTGTTGCCCCCCAACCCCCTCAATGCAAACAACTCAGAAACAGGTGGTTAGTGCCAAGGGCAACTTTCAGACTCAGACATGCACTCACTTTCAAACCTGGAACACAAACACAAACACACACACACAGTCTCACACACATGGTCTCACATACACACACACACACAGAAATCCTTCTGATCCAACATATCTAACATATTTCTCTCCAGTGTCTGTAACCATGGCTGTCTGACTGCCAAAAATGAGGACTTGAGGGACATCAACAACACTGGCAGACACAACATCAGCAATGCATGTGTGATCTGATCTGTGTAAATCATTAGTTCTCCCTCTGATCATCACCCCCTTCACATCCACCCCTCCACAAATGACCACAGTGACCACACCCCTATGTTTACTCTGACACATTCCTGCAATATGTTCAAGGGACAGCTAATTGCATACAAATACATGCATAAAATCCTTTAGGTATATGATAAAAGCTATTTAGCAAGAAGCAAGAAAAAATAAATAAATAATAAATAAATAAATAAATAAATAAATAGAGCCACCTTAAAGTATTTTCTTCAATAAACATTCATTTATACCAACAAGTAGTGTGTGTGTGTGTGTGTGTGTGTGTGTGTGTGTGTGTGTGTGTGTGTATATGAGTATTACCTTTTCTCTGGACACTCTGTGTGAGAAAGGGCAGGTGCCATTGGTCTGTTTACATGTCCCTCGCAAGAACCTGAACACAAAGCATAAACCCAAATTCAGAATCATAAATAATCAAAACAAACAAAAAAAAATCAATCAATCAATCAATCAATCGCTCTCCCTCATCTTAGTCAGTGGGATAATGTGGATGGAGGACCAATGATATGTTCAGTCAATGATCTTAGTAAAGCTGGGAACAGATCTCACAACCTTTTTTTAATCTGTTATGATTAGAATAAGACTGAGCAAGCCAAACTGCAGACCAAGTCTGGTGCGATTGGAAGTTCATTCTAAGTGCAAACCTAACAATTGAGTTGTTGGCTTTACAATATCATGCTTGATAGTATATAGTTACTGTAGAACGGACCAGTCAGGACATCATCAAACATGAGTTAACATCTGGGTTTTGTAAGGTATATGGTTTTTTGTTTTTGTGCATGTATTTTCTTTTGCAAAATAAAAAAGTATTATTTATTTACAAGAAAAAAAAAGACCATGCATTGACCTCACCCTTGCATTAACCTAACCCATGTGACCTCACCCTTGCATTAACCTCAGTTTACTAAACATTACCTACTGAATCACAATCAGATCAGATCAAGTAGAATGATGAACAGAAATGCAATCCTGTATATAGCCCTCACTCATGTATTAACCTCAGAGATGAAGAAATTTCACAAAATCAATGTATTGTCCTCGGTTCATAATCGGAAAATTACGGTACGTGCAACAAACAGGAATACCAGGTAGTTTTCAAGGTCATCGACGGAACTGGTTGCCCCAGATGTGAGAGCACTGTGTGCACATTCGAAAAAATGAGACCAGTCTTCTAGAAGTATGATGACCCTGCGACCCTGTCAGTGTGTTTGAAAGGAGTGACTGATATACCTGGTGCACACAGCCACCTTCTCTGGGTCGTGGATGTAAGGACAGGCGTCGCCGCGGTTGCACTTGCCAAAGCGGTTGTAGTACATGCAGTACTGGCGCGCCTGCTGTTTCTTCTGCTGTGCCTGTCGGATGATAGCCAGACTTCTCTGGACCACACGGCTGCAAACACACACACACACACACACACACACACACACACACACACACGAAGTAAACATTATGCACACTTACCCACAAGTAAACATTATGCATGCACGCACGCATGCACGCACATATAGAGCACATACACAAACACACACACACTCAAACACGCACACACAGAGAAAAAAAATGACAAACACCAACAGAAACACCATGAGGGTCATCATCACTAATACATCTAGACAGATGAGTTCAGCAGCACCTAATAATGCCCATATAGAGCCATATCAAGGTGAGAGAGGGGAAAAGAGAGAGATCAGATAACAGCCAAATCCCGCAGTAAGATAAGGGAGAACAGCCTGCACAGCTAGCACAGACTAATCAGTGCATCTCAGTACAAACACACATCGGGGCTTGAATCAGATGACATATCTGAAGGGTGGGGGGTGGGGGGGATGGAGGTGTGATGGAGCGTGGCGGTGGTGGATCAGCTCGTGGAGATCTGTCCTATCCCCTGCATGGTTCCCACATCTACCTTCTCTTCCACACCTGATGGAGCCCATCAGATACGTGTGAAGTAACTAAATCAGATCAAGATGAACTCCATCAGGCATCAAAGCATCAAAGAACACTGATGGGTGTAGTCGGGTGTGGTTGAGATGGACGCATGAATGAATAGGCAGAACTTCCAAAAGAGAGAGGGAGAGAAAGAAAGAGAGGGAGAGCGAGAGAGTGTGTGTGAGAGAGAGAAAGAGAGAAAGAGAGAGAAAGAGAGTGTGTGTGAGAGAAAGAGAAAGTGTGTGTGTGTGTGCGTGTGTGTGTGTGTGTGTGTGAGTGAGAGTGCGAGAGAGAGAGAGATGCTATCAAGAATGTACATCACGAACGGAATACAGTGATTGTGAAAGGAAGGAAGAAAGGGAGAAAATAAAAGTGAAAAAAGAAGAGGAATGTGTGTGTGTGTGTGTGTGTGTGTGTGTGTGTGTGTGTAAAAGACAAGAGCGAGAGAGAGCTTTGCGGTCATCAGCAGAAGTGAACAAGCCCTGGCAGAGATCAGCTGCTCTCATCCAGTTTTGGCTCACACACTTAACACAAAACAGCTCGCACGTACGCACGCACGCACGCATGCGCACACACAAACACAAACACAAACACACACACACAACACACACACACACAGCTCACCTGGCAACGTGGCGGGTGCTGGAGGTTCTGTTGAGGCTGGCTGCAGAGGGGGAGGTGATAACGGGCAGCCCCCAGCGTCTCCCTGAGGAGGGACCCAAGAGCACAGATCAGACCACACCGTCAGACTGGAACTACTACTGAAGCTAACCGCAGCGGTTAACTAGCGTACTCCATGTCTGTTCTTTCACTAGAATCTACTACAAAGACATAACATGCAATCACTATTTAAAATTCAGTGGTAAAACTTAAGACGATCAGAAGCTTACTAGACAGCAATTTGAAATGTAAAAGCAAAATGATGGGAGCGGCAAGGATTTGTGTTTACAGTTAAAAAAAGCAAACAAACAAAAAAGAATGTCTGCTGGTTGAGAAAGGAAAGGTTCTTCCTATGTAGGTGAGTATGTGAGTGTGTGTGCGTGTGTACGCACGCACAAGTGCGCATGGGTGCATGTGTGTGAGTTCGGGGCATCAGAACGCCAGTCATGCGTGGAGCTTTGCCCTTTAATTCCAGCGGTAGGGCATGGCAAGTCGTTCAGTCCGGAACTTTAATCTCTCTTGCACTTGCACACACACACTTGCATTGTGCGCACACACACAAAACACACACACAGGCCAAAGCAGACACACACTGATAGATGATAACTTTATTATTTCAGATGGCCGGCCTCAGCTCCCACCTACTGCTGGAGCAGGGTGATAATCTAGAGTACACACACACACACACAAACACACACAGACTAACACACTCAACAACACACCAACAGGTTATTCAGTATGGACAGTTTGTGTTATAATGAGTTATATGCAACTGCAGTAGATCAACACACACACACACACACACACACACACACACACACACACACACCACACACACACACACACACACACACACACACACACACACACTCTCTATCTCGCTCTATCTCTAATGAAGTATCTGTACCTGTCCTGTTTGTGGCTGTGCCAGGGGCTTGAGTACGGGACAGCTTATTGGCTGACACTTGGTAGAGCTCTCCGCGAATCCAGCGCATGCGCCTCCCTCTCCAGTGTCGATCCTGGGGACGCAGTCGACTCTGCAGGAGCATTCTGGGAAATGTAGTAAACAAAGGCACAACTCAGTAAAAAAACAATTGATTTCATTTGCATTGCAGGTTTGGCACAGTCCTGTAGAGCAGCTTTTTTTATGGGTATGTTTTCCTCTCTCTCTCTCTCTTCTCTCCTCTCTCTCTGTCTCTCTCTTCTCTCTCTGTCTCTCTCTGATTTCTTTTCTTGTTTCCTTCTTTCCATGTTCTGTTTTGCTCCCCATCTTGTGTGTACATGTGTGCCTCCAACACTGAGCTGTACAAAATTGACTCTCTGATAGACTGTATGGGAAGGTGGAACAAGAGAGAGTTAAAAAGAGGAGAACAGAATAGAAGGAGGAGAGGGGGGATCAATAGGATAATAGTTAAGGCACGATGGCAGAGGCACACACAAGCAAGCAGACACACACAACACGCGCACACACACACACACACACACACACACACACACACACACAAATAATGCATATAATGAACCCAGGCAATAGTAAATGAGACTGTGTCTACATCAGTGTAATTGTGAGACTGTGCATATCAGTAGAATATGTGTTTGTGTGCGCGTGCGCGCATGTGGTAAAAATAAGAGTGAATGTGTGTGTGAGTGAGAGAGCTAGACAGAGAGGGGTTGCTTGTGTGTGTGTGTGTGTGTGTGGTGTGTGTGTGTGTGTGTATTTTCCTCTTTGTAATGGGTAGCATGAATCCATTTCCAGTCCATCCATTTCCAGTCCACAATCTCCACAAGTGTGCACGCACGCACGCACACACACACACACACACACACACACAAGACACACATACGCACACACAAACACACACAATCTTGGGCCAATTCAAGGGACTCAACAAGGCAATTTACAGCCAGAAGGGAGGGCTCTGAACATCCAAGGTTTGGTCCTGAGAATGCTTTCACAGGTCACATGTTGCTGCACTGCTGGGGAGAGTTTCAGCTGAGCAATATTTAAGACATCACATATTTTACCATAACTGAGTAAAAGGTAAGAGTGTATGATGATGTCCTCAGTTAGACGGCATCCTATTTGAACTAGGACTGCTTAAGGTTTCCTCTTGCTTTGAAGGCAGCGTTGTCATGTTCACCCATTTGCTTGCTCTAAACATCTTCACACCTTGGATGCTATGAAGCATCCTGATACAACATCAATTGTTGATGGCAGATGGTAGTATTGACTGTAGTAAATATACTCCCCTACATAAACCCCTCTTGTATAAACATAAGGGATTTTTTCCTTGCCCCTGTTGCTCTTGGGTGCTCCTTCTGTGAAGCGCCACGAGACAATACTATTGCAAAAGGCGCTGTATAAATAAAACTGAATTGAATTGAACTGAATTTCCCATATGATTCCTGCGTCCATACAGCATGTATGAATGGAGACGTTTGGAGGTATTAGGAGTACATGGAGAGAGGGAGCACAGCCAGATGGGCGACGGAGGGAGAGGATGGAATGGACGGAGGAGTGCGGGAGAGAGGGAGAGCTGAGGATGAGCGCGAGAGCGAGGGAGTGGACTCTTATCCATCCTGATCAATACTGAAGCACTAAACCTGATGAGGGCACGACTCCTCAATACTGTGCGAGTGTGTGTGTATGTGTATGTGTGTATGTGTGTGTGTGTGTGTGTAGAGAGAAAATACAGGGTAAGAGTGGAAATGAGGTAATAGTCAAGCATAAGAGAATAACAAGAGATGACAAGAGAGAGGTGACTGAAAGCAATCATTCAGTCATTCATATGGGCAGAGGGGTGAGAGAACGAAAGAGAGAGAGAAAGAGAGGGAACACACATGTGGAAAGGAGAGACGAGAGAAGGAGGGGAGAGGGAGGAGTGGAGAAAAGAAGAGGAGGAGGAGGAGGGGGCGCGGGGGTTGGTGTGATATACGCGCTGACGGCCCGTGCTTTACAGCTTTCTTAATTCAGCTGCGGCTACTATTAATGCGCTTAATGTTGAGATTATATCTCTTTTCTGGTGGCAGGACAGATTTACGGTGGCCATTTCTCCAGCGAGTCCCCCTCCCTTCCCACACACCCTCACTCCTAACCCCTACCTCCCCCCTCCCCGCTCAGCCCACCAATCACCTGCCAGCCTCATCCTGCTGACTACACACTCCTGCAAAGCATGCTGGGAGAGCGGGGTCACCCTAGTTCCCTTGGGGCTGAGGGGCAAGTAAAGAGGGCGTGACTGGGACAGGGTTTTCGTGTACATGTGTGTGTTGTGTGAGAGTGTGTGAGAGTGTGTGTGTGTGTGTGTGTATGTTCAGTACTTTGCTAAGTGAATAGCCTGTCAAAAAGTGTGTGTCTGCTTACATTGGTGTATTATGGAATGTTATATCACCATGTAAAAACTGTCCACTTAGAGATTGCCATGGCTTTTAAACCACTGGTAGCCACATGTCTCATTCTGGAGACTGAATAGAGCCAACTAGCACAGGCACAAACTAGAATAGGCACCATATATAAATTCATACAAAACATCCTCCTTAAGGTGACCCATCAACAATCAGAGCTTGAAAATGAACACCCGTTTGGCCAGCAGTGACTGGCTTTGACCACCATCATCAGTTCACTTCCAGAACAAGGAGTTCTAATCAGGTGCACAGGTGAGGACACCCCTGGGACACGGACAGGTGCCACCACAGTTGAGGGGAGGAGGAGGAACATGGGAATGTTCGTCAGCACAGGTAGCGGGCCCAGCTGACGTCAGCAGCACAGGTAGTGTAGCACAGCGTGGCGGGGTGGCACGTGTCGACGCAGAGGAGAGAGGGCGGACGTGACAGAGGTCGGCGCAGGTGGGAACACCGCTGACATCAGCAACACACCAAAAGGTCAGGTGGGCACGGAGAGGACCCAGTCACCCTGACACACACACACACACACACACAGACTCTCTCTCTCTCTCTCACACACACACACACACACACAAACACACTCTCTCTCTCTCTCTCTCTCTCATTTCCCTCTAATATTTCACACGGCGCACCGTCATGGCGCCTCAAATTGAAAATGCCATAGTGAATCAATATTAACTGCTGGGGCCAGTCAATGAGTGGCGATCCGTCACCGGCCCCAGGCCAAAGGTGCAGGCCCCCTCCAGCTGTGTCTCTCTATTAAACATACACCTAACATACTTTCCAACATACATTAACATCCACAACACATACTTCCAACATACAGTAATCTTCATACGCTAAAGGTTATCATGCAGAGAACACACAGACATACTGTACCCTTACATACTATTAACATACTCTCAACATACTCTAACACACACCTCCCAGTGTATACTTAAGAGTGATATGTACTCAGCCCTCTACAAATGCTGCACACATGCATGTCATAGGCATAGCCGTCTCTTGGCTAAACATACACCTGATAATCTAGCGTACATCCAGGACCTAAAGAAACGTTATGGTGTTCATCTTTACAAGTTATATAGTGGTACAGTAAAATTGAACCCCCCACCCAACAGCCAGCACCACCGACTCTTCTTTCCCACACTCTCTCATCCCCCTCTCTCCCTGACTTTAAATATGGCTCTTTCTGCCCTCTCTTCTTTTCTCCTCCCTCCTTCAAATTCTCTAAATCTCCCCTCTCGCCACCTCCCCCGAGTCTCTCCTCTCTGCACTAAATCAAAGGAATGAAGTTCGATTCATTTGCTTAATAGGAGCATTGAATGTGTGGGGATAGACACCTGATTTACAAGGGATATCTCTACTACATCGGCGTGCTCCTCCGCTCCCTCTATCTCTCTCTCTCACACACACACACACACACTCTCTTTCTCTCTCTCTCTCTCTAACTCTCTTTCCCTCCCTCATTGTTCTCATCTTCAACTCTCTCCATTTATCACTTTGTTCTGTCATTCTTCCATGACTCTCACCTTTTTGCTCTCTCCATCATTTCATGCTGAGGGATAAATAAAGAAAGAGATCGACAGCAAAGGGCCGGCATTATACTCTGTGTGTGTGTGTGTGTCTGTGTGTGTGTGTGTGTGTCTGTGTCCAAGTGTGTGTGTGTGTGGTGCATGTGTGTGTGTGCATGCGTGTGTGTGTGCTTGTGTGTGTGTGTGTGTGTGTGGTGCATGAGGGATAAATGAGTGTTTAAGGCTAGATGCTCGTAATGGCCTGTAATAAGCAGCAGACGAGCGCTCTCTGCCTCCTCGCACCAGCAGCAGATAATAGGGCTTATCTCCTGCCCCATGTGTTATAGGAGCGCTTATAGCACGCACACAGGAGTGGGGGAAATGGAAAAACAAAAAGAATAGAGAGAGAAAGAGAGAGAGGGGGAGAGAGAGAGAGAGAATGAGGGGGATTGTAAAAAGAAAGAGAGAGGCAGAGAATAGAGGGATGATAGGTGTGTGTTTGTGTGTGCGTGTGTGTGTGTGTGTTTGCTGAGTAGGCAGAATGCTGAGTGTGTGTCACTAAGACAGCCAGTGAAGCAGGGGGAAAGGGTAGGGTAGGGTAGGGTCGGGTAGGGTGTGGTGTGTCTAGTCCGGCAACTGACCTGGCTGACTGGACCCTCCTGGTCCTCCATGAGCGGGCAGTGTTGAGGTGGGCTGGGTGGGGGAGTCCGTGCCAGCGCCTGGCATCGATCCGGTACCGTGTTCGGACCCGACTTGGAGCGAGATGAGCAGCAGGGCCTGAGAAGAGAGAAGACATTTACATTTACATTTAGGCATTTAGCAGACGCTTTTATCCAAAGCGACTTACAAAAGAGGATAACATTCAAGCTACAACACAATGAACTAACAAGGAGTGCATATTGCTAACATAGAATCTGCGCTGTTTTAAGTTGAAAGTGCAATAGTGTAACACAATGTAGAGAAATTAAATTATTAAGTGCATTCTCAAAGTTTACGCCAGGAAGAAGAGGGAAGAAACACCAAAAAAAGAAAAAGAAAATTAGTCTGAACAGACAAGACACAGACACAGACACAAAAAGATTTAGACACACATACACATACACAGACACACACATACACACACACTCTCTTCCACAGTAACCACTTGCTCTCGCTCTCTCACACACACACACTCAACACCAATACGTGAGGGAACACATACTCACCACACACACACACACACACACACACACACACACACACACACACACACACACACACACACACACACACACACTCTCACAACCACACTTACAAGTTCTCTGACAGGCGCACTTTTTAACAAGGCTCGTGGTAAGAAAATGAAGGAATAACAAAGGCTGAATTTTTATGAGTCTAATAAATCATTTCCGCTGTCGCCTCCCAAGTCCGTCCCCTCCGCTCCTCTTCACCTCTCATTCATCCTATCATTTTACACATTCATCAGACAGACGCCAGCCAAGAGCGCTTTATTTATTCACTTATTTATCTATTTGTCTCCCGAACTCCCGTCTCTCGACCCATCCATCCTGGGGCGGAGATGAGGTCCCTCACCAGTTCGTGGCAGGCGCGTTCCATCTGCGTAAAAGATGGAAAAGTCCGGAAACAGGCTCCCGCGCAAAAATATATGAACTTAAGTTGCCCTTTATCGTGAGCTATAGGAACACACTGGAATTCATCCATGACAGAGAACCATTGTTGATTTGTGCTGTAAAATCAATGGAATATTTAGAGCAGAAGACAGAAATGTAACTATTTAACTAGTAAAAAAGGAATTCAGAAAAAAATTAAAGGATTTGGTTATGGTAGTTTGCTTGCCAAAAAATAAATAGATGAACAACCTGTTTGCCAAATATCTGGCCATGACTGCACACCCCTTTACAGGAAGACGGCTCTGAATCACAGTGAGAAATTCATCTCCCAAGAATTTACTGATGATGGACTCACAGAAGAGTGGGACCTCCTGTTTAGCCAAGATTTATGTGTGCATGAGTGGTCCTCTCGGTGACTGTGTGTACTTCCCTGAGTGCACCTGTGTGAGCTGTCATGTGTGTGAGAGCGTGTATGCCCTCATGTGTAGTAGAGTGTGTGTATGTGTGTGTGTTGTGTGTGTGTATGAAAGGTGGGGGGTGGTTGTAGGGGATTAGTTGGCTGGCTTGAAGTGCCTTTTTTCCGCAGCAGTCATCTGTATTGTAGTCGGAGCTATTTGGGCCTCCCTGTAGATGACTAATAGGCCTTGTCAACACAGCCAGCAGCTTCCACTGCCTCTCCTTCTCTCTCTCACACATACTCTCTTTCTTTCTCTCTCTCTCTCTCTCTCTCTCTCTCTCTCGCTCACATACACACCATTTTTGTCCTATTCCACTTTACCTGATGCTTACTGACAGGGCTATTGAACCACTGCCTCCAATGTATGTGCACTTGTACATGTGTGTCCGAGAGAGAGAGAGTGAGAGCAAGAGCAAGAGAGAGAAAGAGAGAAAGAAAGACAGAGAGAGAGAGAGAGAGAGAGAGAGAGGAGAGAGAGAGAGAACAGAAAGAGAACAGACAAGTGTTCAACTATGTGACTGATCATGTGAGAGAGGTCAGTGTTGATGAATATTTGAATGAGTGTGTGAGTAAGTGAATGTGGATTGAAGTGAATGACTACACATGTTTCTGTGTGTGTGTGTGTCAAAGGGTGTGCGTGGAACTGTCAGAGGGCTATTAGGAGAAAGATTGAGACCCCGTTGGGTTCAGACCCACTGAAGCAACACAAGCTGCTGGTCTTTACAATCAGGAGGGGCCCATCCATCGCTCACTGACACACCTCCCCCACTCATGAGAGGACTTTTGAGAGAGAGAGAGAGAGAGAGAGAGAGAGAGAGAGAGTGTGTGTGTGTGTGTGTGTGTGTGTCTGCACACTCAGAGGTAAATGGTTTCAGAGGGGCACAAGATGATGTCTTCTTAAGGCCATCTGAGAATCACCAATCACTGTTCCCTTCTAAACAGCAGTGGGGGGTGTTTGAATGGGAGCCATCTGACCTCATTACCATAGGCTCCCCTTTAATGTCCACAGCCACTCAGCCATCATCACTGCCATAATGGTTAATGTCATTCCCCTAAGCCTCTTTAGCCAAACCTCAACTCCAAGTCTTGGACTGTTTCCAAAATGTAATAATACAGACTAACTGTATACTGATCGTACCTGAAGTTACTTACTCTTAAATCACGAGTATGAGCAGTTGCCTCTCTAGTACACAGGAAGTGTGTTATTTCAGAAAGAGGTTTGATCAGTTTGCCTGTACACTTTAGGACCTCCACTCTAAATCCCTTAATAGTGTGCCCTCACCAGGCAGACTTCAGAGAACTGACCACGATACCCCACTGACCACTGCCGCTGGCTCTCCTGTCAAGTTAACAGGTTAAATTAGCTGCAAATCAGCTGGCAGAGGTTAGCTGATTTTGGCCAAGCTGTGCATACAACTTAAATTTGGGCTAAAGACACTTGCCGATTGGTGCAAAGCTATCAGACGACTGACCATCGGGTCGGTGTACGACTGCTGTAATCACATGTGATTACCTCCTCTTCAAACTACTGTTGACATCGAGCAACTCATACCCAAACGTCTGCCTTAGCCAACTGTACAGGTTCTGCCCCTGTCCTGTCATCTTTACTGACATAGCATGCAGTCACACCTCTCTGGGGGCAAGCTGTGGCAATGATGGGCCTACCAACCAAAATCGCTACTTACAGTGCTGATAACCAATGACGGGGCTAATCTCAGGTTTTGGTTTGAGAGAGTTGACTCAGGGTCATGTGGGGCCTAGCATGTGTCTGTTTGAGCATCTCGGAGTCTCATGCATAGATGCTGTCTTGCTCCCTACTGGGCGTTGAGATGACGTGGGTGTGACGTGCGGAAGCTATCGTCCCCCCTCTCAATCCGCTTAGGGGCTCACACACTGGCGACCTATCCATCCCAATGTCGCCCGCCAGCCCAAGTGCCTACAATCATGCCAGCCATCCTGTGCCACGTCTGACAGGCCTCTGCCAGCACGGGGCTCTGCCAGTCTCTCCTCTGACATCGCCGTCAGCTCATTCATCTTATCAGTGTCAGGAGACCGAAGGACCTGAGGGACCCCCGCATGCACTCCAGCTTCAGCCCCAAATCCTCCAGGGGCTCATCTTCAACCCCCATGCATAAACTCTCCCCCCACCCACCACCACACCCACCAGGAGGGTGCAGCTGTAATGTGAACCCCCGCCCCAACCCCCACCCATTCCTGACACCACCTCCCTTCAAATTCACAAACTTCCAAGTGAGCGACGCGCCACACGTAGTGTCAATTAACTCGCACAGCGCAAAACTCCATGTACATCCTGCCGCGAAACAGCAGCCTTCCTCAAAGATAGAGCCGATATTCTGACGGATCTGACAGAGAGAGACAGGGATTTAAGCTGGCGTGCTGGCGAGTTTCACGGAGAAGGATTTGAGGGCCAATCAGGGTATAACGTTGTCTCGAGCAGTGTTTGCTAGCTGCCTAAAAAAAAAAAAAAGTGACACCTCAGTGACTGGGGCGTTTATTTGGTGAACGATCAACTGCTTGTGTTGGGCTACTGAACACATCATTGGCTGTAGTTTGTGCCATTTTTCTCCAACAGTGCTAATTATGTAAAAACAATGTTTATAATCCTCAGTGCCTCGTGCTGTCTTGCTTCCTCCAATCACTGATGATTTCATCATTAGTCAGTACTTACAGGGTGACTGACGACAGATTTATTTGATAATGACAATTCCCTAAAGGTGTTCTGACCTTTAGTATAGATAGAATACATATCCTGGGCAAAGGGCACTGAAAGCTAGTTATGCACTTGAAGTCACCTTCAGAGAGGCCTTGAAAGATATTCCATTTAACAGATGCAACTGTGGAGTGTGTATGACATGACCATCGAGGCCATACGCAAATGGTGTGTGTGCATGCAAAGGTCATCCCTGAAGTCAGTAGCTCTGTCGGATCGTTCAAATATAAGTATGTTTGATGTGATGCGCGGCTGTTTGTGTGTGTGTGTGTGTGTGTGTGTGTGTGTGTGTGCGCTCGAGCACTTGTGTCTGATGAGTGCAGGACTTCAGTTGGGTCAGATGAAGGTTAAGTGGCATGGGGCCCCCTGTTTCAACCTAAATCATCAGGGGATTCTTTACCCGCCATCCCCTACACACCAAATCCCCTAAGGGCAACCAGGAGTATGAGCATTTGTGTTTATGTGAACATGTGTGTGTGTGTGTATGTGTGTGTGTGTGTGTGTGTGTGTCAATATATGTTTGTGTCCTGTAAGTATGTAGGCCTGGTATGCAAGCTCTTCATAAAGTGCAATGACAGCCCATATAAAGTTGAGTGATGTCTCCCCCCCCCGTGCGCGTAAGAGTCACGTCTCCACGGCGATGTGAGTATGACGCTCTCATGTAGCCTCTTAAACACTCCGTCTGTCCGTCGGGCTCCTAACCGTCTGTAGCAACGGCCACACGAAACCCACCCAGGGGCGAGCTTCTGGTTGCACAACATCATTCATCATTTCGCCAAGAAATGGACCCCCACTCACTTCATAACCCTGCACCCCCCCATTTCCACCCCCACACCCCAAAGAGTTAGTGTAGGATCAGGTGATCCCCTTTCTTGGACCCAGAGTACAGTGACTGATTGATTGATTGGGTGAGTGACACGACTGAGTGACCGCGGGCCGGCCAGCAAGCCAGGACCACAGTAGGCTAGAGTAGGCTTCAGCACCTACTATGGGAGGCTTCATTTCAGAATGGGACCAGGGAGAACTACTCAGAAAAATATATTGCTTCTTTCAACAGTTTTTTTTAAAGTCGGCCTTTCAGAAAGAAATCAAATCTTAAATTTAGCAAAGTTATGTCTGTTTCAACAGAAACAAGTCAGAATTCAGTATGCTCTGGGCAATGTTTAACACTTCTTCACTTACACTCCAAAGAAAATGATCTACTGTCCATGCCCAAATATATCCATTTTAAGTTCAGCTGAAGATATACTCTTTCTCTAGTTTTGTAAATGTATTCTTTTTGCAAGTTTAGGGGGCATCAGAATTAAGTGAGATCTTATTTATATCAAAGAGACATAGAACAGACAATTGTTAGAAGTAATATTTTTGCCCTGGGAAGCTTCACTGGAATTGAAGCTTATCATGATAGAACCTCATCATAGGTTAGGTATCTAGAAGATTTCGCCTAAAAATAAGGAATCTCCAGATCTCAAGAGCCCACTCTGATCTATGGGAGGCAAACATAAAGTGTCAGTGCCAGAAGTTTAAGAGAAAAACTATTTCCATACAAATAAATAGGGCGTGGTAGCGTAGTGGTTAAGGAACCTGGCTAGCGTGCAAGTAGCCTGAAAAGTTGTGGGTTTGAATCCCAGCTACCACTGTTGTGCCCTTGAGCAAGACACTTAACCCTAAGTTGCTCTTGGGGAGACTGGCCCTGAACACTTGATAGTTGACGAGTTGTAAGTCCCTTTGGCTAAGAGCGCCTGCTAAATGCATAAATGTAATGTAAATGCAAATCACCCTAAATAACAAACTCAAATTAGTCGATAAAATCGATTCATCACCCAGCTCTACTTGACCCACCTCTCTACTCTACACCATCTGCCAACCACACCAGATCCCCCCTCATCACGTCACCACCAAGGATCCTGTTGCATGATCTACTTCAGCTGCCCATATGATCACGCTGAGTTACGGGTGTAGTACACCAGTATCACCTCTAAGCTGCTAACCTGTTAACTAATGAGCTGGAAGGCTCCCTGGCTCTCCCAGGTCAACATGGACAGCACAATAAGGATGTCTGGCATTCCTGCCCTAACACAGAGGATATCTCCCACGGGCCATTTTTCAGACAGTGCTTCTGGCACTAAATTGCAATCAGGTAATGTAGTGAAGTTTATAAAGAGGCACTTTGTAGTCCTTGTGAAAGGAGAGGGGGGGGGGGGGTTAGGTCATAAGAGGCAGTTATGGAAAAGATGTGCCACATCATGTTAGTGCCAGGACTCCCATCGCTGTGGAAACTGGAGAGGTGACACCTCAGGTGTGTCGTTAGGAGCAGAGTGCCATGAAAGGGGATCGGAGGTGGACGGACAGCAACCGCAACCACCACCCCCACCCCAAAGAAGGGTGTGATTTGCACCCTAAAATAGCGTCGGTTGCTCCACTGCATTGAGCATGCTGCAGGTCTTGGCCACACACACACACACAAACACACACATATAATTCAACCACTGACATTATTGGGCCAGCACATTACGTCCTGACAGAGTTACATGGTTTAAAAAAACAGTATGTGAACAGCCTCGCACGTGCACAGATATCACACACAGCAAGTTGTGACTGATGACTGTGACTGCACAGTTGCAAAGGCAAATACACACATATGGGTCACAAATGTGTGTGTGCGTGTGTGTGTGTGTGTGGAGGGGGGGGGGGGGTTAAATAGGTATAAAAACCTAGAAATCGATATTTCCTCTCACCTCATCTTTCCAAAGGCCCCTGGAAACCAAATACACCTGACATCAGACAAACTGACCATTCCCATCGCACACCTTACCAGGGAAATGCCTGCTGCCATCTATCTTATTTTAAGGGTCTGTGTGCATACTGCATGTATTCTCATGTGTATGTGAGCAAGACAATGTGTGTGTGCATGTGCATGTCTGGCTGCATGCATAGTGTTTAAAAATCAAGGAAATTAGTAATCAAGAAAATGTGCTACCACATCCGAAAACAGTCACTCCATGTGTCCAAGTCAAGGCACGCAAGCCACTGATCTCATGGTAGTTTACAAAGTTCCATGATTATTACGTTGGAATGACAGTATAGTTTCATGTTAGCCTGACAAGCCATCCTATAACATAAATGTACAGTCTGGGCACAACCGATAGACCGGGCTCAGTCCTAGGGGTGGAATTAGCGGTTGTCTTTCAAACTGGATAACGCTATGGTCAATCGGAGCAACGTTGGCAGAACTGTAAATAGCCTACGCCCTTCTCTGAAATGCCTTTTTCTGCTCAACCTTTAAAGAAAAGCCCAAGTCTAACTCGTCCGAAGCCTATTCAAATGACCGCTATTACTTGGCTACTATTGACAGCCCTGTTGTTATATTCCTAAGCCCACCAAACGACTCTCCACAATGATAGAGCGTTGTGATTGGCCTTACCAAGGCTTGGTCAGACCTTGTGGTATGTGGCTAGACGTATCCGCTATCCTATCCGCAAAACTATTTGCTACCGCTAGGGTGCGTCTAGATTTCTAGGCTAGTTCCATGTCATATCAGCTTAGAAAATTGCCACGTTTCCTTTTCTGTTGGTCTTAACACACTTTGCAACTACAGCGAAATCAAGTTTTAATTAAGAAAAGTATCTTCTTAGTCAGTTTTGAGCAAGATGCTAATAGGCAGATGCTAATGGTCTTATCTGATGCAATGAGCTATTCTAGGGTGGAGCTAAGAGGCCGTCCACACGGCAACGTTCCCGTTTTTTTTTTTTTTTTTGCGGGTTGAAAAAAAATCTGTGTCCACACACGAGCCAGAGTGAAAAATATCTGCGGAACACTGAGTGAAAACAATGTAATACATATTCCACATCTATATGTGGTGCTGTAAACAGATACAGCCAAAGCCACTGGACACACCAACACCAACACCGTTGTCCTCCATTGTTGTTTTTACCGTTTGTCGTGTGCCGGGGTCTTCACTGCTCTTCTGGTCACGTGACGGTGACAGATTGGCGACATCATCATTTTCAAAAAGTTGCGCTTAGCTTGTCCACACAGCAACGAAACAACTGCGTTTTCAGATTTTTTCACTCTGGAACTCGTTTTCAAAAAACTTCGTTTTAGGTCACCCAAAACGCCGGCGCCGTGTGGACGCATGGCCAAAACGCATAGAAACTTCTCCGTTTTAACAGAAAAACGTTGCCGTGTGGACGGCCTCTAAAAGTGCTGGCTGGCTAGATGAACTGGATAAAGGTAAAACTCAAATTTCCTCAAATGGTGGCATATCCCTTTAAAATAAAAAAATATATATATTTGGGGAAGCTGCTGTTAATATGCATCTTCACATGCAATTATTCTTACAGAATCACAACTATGTGGACAGAGAAGGATGCTATCACCATGCTAAACATTGTCCCCTCAGATTTCTCTGATTGTGTACTGCACTGCAGAAGGTCTCCAGTGGCTTCCATGCATATACCACCACTTCACTCGTGAGCTCCATCTGTAGGCTAAAGGGAGGCACTACAAAAAAAACAACAGCAGTTGACTTTCACTGAATTGATCAACACCGCAACTGAAACTGATTCCTAACATGGCCAAAGACTGAGCATGAGGGACATGGAGACTGACATGGACAGAGGAAAGAACTACTGACTGAACTCCATGGCACAGAATACATATATCTTGGTGTGTATGTGTGCCAGAGAGAGAGAGAGAGAGAGAGAGAGAGAGAGAGAGAGAGAGTGTCTGTGTGCTTGAGAGTACGTGTGATGCGGGAGATGTGATGTGCGATATGGGATATAAGTGTAAAAATAGCCCGATCAGGCGTGAGCGCCTGGAACATGGTGAAACGAGACGGTGCTGTAATCCCAGCAATCCTCCAGGACCCCAAGACCGCTGGATGACCCGACCTCCCACCGCTGCTAACAGATCACAAGCGGCAGGGGAGCATAACCTCACAGGCACACTGAGACATTAAGACAGAGAAGTGAATTAAATGGACCCCTGATGACTTGCCAAACAATGTGTTTCCTTGTGCATTTGTGTGTTTGCGTACACGGAAAGAGAGAGAGAGAGAGAGCGAGAGCGAGAGCATGCATGCTTGCTTCACATGTTTATGTTGTTTGCTTTTCCATGTGTTCTGTTCATTTTCAAGGTCTGTGTGCACTGGTGTTTTACATGTACAGCAAGTTCAGGTTGTGTGTGTGGGTGTATGTGTGCGTGTCTGTGTGTGTGTGTGTGTGTGTGTGTGTGTGTGTGTTGGTGGTGGGGTATGAGAGGGAGGGAGTTTGAATGTGTGTGTGTGTGTGTGTGTGTATTTGTGTTTGTCTGCATGCTTTTCTGTGTGTGTCGGGAGCAGGATTTTACCCCTCCCTCAGGTTACGACTCCATTCCTTTGCCGGCCGTCGGAGCAAATCTCACTAATTAAATCCGTTAGGCATTAATTATTCAGGGCGCCTGATCGATACTGCCACAGAAGGATTAGCAGTTATCTTAAAGCACTTTAACGGGGCAAAGCACACGCTGACAAACGCAAACAATCATCCATAATTACACAAACATAATTACACACACACACACACACACACACACACACACACACACACACAAGGCAGAGAGGATATGGGAGAGAGGGGTGATGGCATGTCATGAATGCTAACAGTAATTCAGAGAAATCCGTGGCACAGACAGCATACCTAGAAATGGCCCCTTCATAGAAATCGAACCGAAAGGACCAACCGCATTGCCAGCCACCATAACAGCAACTCTAACCATAACAAACTGAGCCATCGATGCTGACCAGTGATAAGAAAAGCCGTGCAGAAACAGAATCATTTGTACTTTAAGGCCAGACCTTGACTCTGGGTTGCTGTCAGTGATACCGTTATTCACACAACTGCTCTGAGGGTGACGTCCAATAAGAATGTTTCTTGTGCTGACTGAAGTTGCAGTGTGTGGATTCAGAGATTTTTTAGGTGCCGTCAACACCGATATTCAAATAATTTAGAGTAGAGATTTTGATAGTCAAATGATCTACAGTGATATTTACAGCAGATACAGTATTACAGTTGCAGTTATTCCTTGGCTGTGTGAAGTCACGAGTCTAAAGTTCCGGTTCAGTTCTGAGACCTGTCCTGCTCCGTCTCTAAAGCCTGACCCAGTCCTGCCACTCTCCTGTCCCAGGCCTGTAGTGCACACCACACCACAGCAGGTGGTCGGCCCGGGGGTTAATTTGAGGAGGCACCTGTGGGGCCTGGCAGAGGCGCCTGGACAGTTTGTTTGTGAGTTTACGTGTGTGTGTGTGTGTGTGTGTGTGAGTGTGTGAGTGTGAGTGTGAGTGTGAGTGTGTGTGTGTGTGTGGTGTGTGTGTGTGGGGGGGGGGGGGTGTAATAAGAGGGAGGGAGTTTGAGTCTGTGTGTGTGTGTGTGTGTGTGTGTTTGTGGCTAGAGGATTGAAATGCCTTGCGGGCCAGAAGAGCCCCTGCAGAAAAATAACTGCTCCCTGAGGAGACAGGAGACAGGCACAGGGGATTGAACACATTATGGAGAGAAGTGGGGGGAGAAAGAGAGAGAGGGAGGGAGGGGGAGAAAGACATGCACCAAGGGGAGAGAAGGAGAGAGGGAACTGTGGTGGGAAAAGGGAGAAAAGGAAGAATGGAGGCAGTGGGCAGTAAGAGAAGGAGGACAGAGAGACACAGAGAGAGAGAGAGAGAGAGAGAGAGAGAGAGAGAGAGAGAGAGAGAGAGAGAGAGAGCACAGAAATCAACAGGCTGGAGTGACAGTGAGAAAGAGGAGTTGGATAACTCCTTGCTCCCAGAATAGCATTTCTGGCAGGCAGCTTGAGTGGCTGGCCCGTCACATAGGCAGCCATGGAAAGTTGGGAGGGAGCAGAGCGGAGGCTTGGGTTTCCGTCCCGATGCAGGCCAGGGGCCAGGTGGGACGACTGGGTGGTGGGGCCATGGCAGGGTGGGGTGGGGTGGGGTGGGATGGACGGTTACTCTGGCCCCTGGACGGCCCCACAAACAGCCACCCACCCTCATTCCGATCCCGAAAGACCCCCCTCTCCCTATCTTCTCTCTTCCTGCAGGACCAACAGGCTGTCAGTTAATTAGGCGAGTTTCATCACTCCCTCTGAAGGGTGGGGGGAAGAGAAGGAGAGAAAAAGAGAGAGAGAGAGAGGGAGAGAGAGAGAGAGAGGAAGAGTGAGAGAGGAGAAGAAGATATAAATATAGCTGGGGCTCAAGTGGTGATCAGTGGTGGTGACGACTTGGGTCCAAATGGAGAAGTTACACAAGCGGACCTCTGAAGCTAAACGCTAAATGCGACCTTTGACCCCAAGGGCCATGTTATAGCCAGCCATTGCCAGGGGTCAGAGGTGAGTGAAAAGAGGTCAGAGAGTTGGGCTCTCCCCGAAAGCTGAGATTTCTCACAGTTGGTGGTTTGTGTCATCACAAGAGTCGGATGGGCAGTACAGTTGTGTAGGTCTAGTTCAACAGGCAGTGCAAGTGACAAGCAATGACTTTTGAAAACATTTTTTCATACTTAGCCTTCTACCAGAGCACAGAAGCACTGAGGCTAATCGGTAAGCAAAAAAACTTCAGACATAGTTCAAACCTAATGAAGTTGGTGAAGCAGTTCTGCAGTCTAATCTGTACCAAGCTCTTTCTTGCTAGCACAGGCATGGCAACAGAAAGACCCATTTTGGCATTGAATCTTGTCAGTTGACAGCTGAAGTGTGTTCACATGAAAAGAAAGCTTAATTCACGAGAGAGGATCCACAAGAGGATTTCCAATAAGCTGGAGTGCACAATGGCTGCAAACGGTGAGAGAGTTCTAGAACAGCCCAGAATTGCACAAACCAGGACTGATATGAAAGCTGATAATGTAAACTGTTTGTGGGGAAATCTTAACCCTGGTTCTCATTAGCAAACTAACACAAGGCTCCACACCTTCCAGAAACCATTTATAAGTTATCAAAACAGCCAAAAGGGCTTAGCATGGATCTAATATTTTTAAAGCTACTCTCCCTTCGCCCTGTATAATATCAATCACAACGGCAGATGTGTGTCTACTCTGCAGTATATATGGGTCTGTGTGCGCCCAGAAGAGAGCCAGACTTAGCCGGTGGCATGTGTTTTTAAAGAATGAGGTGGCACGGCCTGCTTAAAATTTCTGATTTATTTGGGTCCTGGGAATGACAAAGAGCCCCATGGATATATGAACCCATTCCCACCCCAACAACCCTTCCCATTAACTCTAAAAAAAATAAAAACAGCTAAGAGTCTCTAATATTTCAGGCTTAAGGGGTGTAGATTACATCTGTCAACACATATGTCTCAATGTCTTTTATTCACGCAATGCTTTCACACATATACATGCACGCATACATACATACATTCATAGACACGCAGACATTTCTCGCCCACACACACACACACACACACACCTTCTGTACAAGATGCTCTTGAGTGTGAGGGTCCAACTTAGAAGGGGTGAGCTATAGCCTTGAACTCGATGATGTTATTTAAGTAGTGCTTTAGTTTCTATAACAGCAGCTGATCCATGTGGAGAAAGTTGTGGCCAAGTGCGTCACAGACCCCATACCATGATTATGTGATAATGACATTTTTGCCTTAAAATTAGATGGGAATTTATAGGATTTTATCAATATTGATGCCATTCTCAGTTTTGCTTATTGGTCCAATTCTTCATTCAATTCTCTATCAATTCCTTTGCATTTACATTTACATTTACATTTATGCATTTAGCAGACTCTTTTATCCAAAGCGACTTACATTTTTTGTCAACTATCAATTGTTCAGGGCCAGTCTCCCCTAGAGCAACTTAGGGTTAAGTGCCTTGCTCAGGGGCACAACGGTGGCAGCTGGGATTCAAACCCACAACTTTTCAGTCTACTTGCATGCCAGCCAGGTTCCTTAACCGCTACGCTACCACCACCCTACTTTGCTGTACTGAAAGTAGCCTATACATGATTTCAGTGTTGCATTCAGACCTCTATTGTACCCTAACCTAAAGCATGTAGAAATGGACTGTGTTGTCCATTTTTAATATTGCATTCAGAAAGACCTACTGACCATGGTCTGGAAAACATACCTGCACCGATAACAGGAATTGATAATGTCAGGGGAACATGATTCTAGTGAACTGAAGCCTCTGGTTCTCCATACTTATCGATTCCTGATTCTTGACTCCCACCCCAACTTGAAATATCGGGGATTATTTTGATGGCACACAGACTATTGCTGGAGAGAGTAGTGCCCATCATTGACACCAAACAGTTTTGGTGAGGTAGACTGTAGAAGTCACCTCTTTTGAGTCATCAAGTGTCATCTGTCATTGAAAAATGATGCTAAACGTGTACAGTCCAACAGATCAATACCAATTCTTTCATTATACGGAGGGGACAGTTTAAAAAAAAAAGTTTGAATAAGTTCAGATGGCTTGAAAATGTAGCGAAGGTGAAAGAGAAAGAGGTGAAAGCAGAGGAAAGAAATTGAGATACACAAGGAAGGGCTGAGATGAGGAGAGGGAGAGGGAGAGGGAGAGGGATAGGCCCTGGTGTGAACAGAAGTGGCAGAAACTGAAGGAGGTGTGAAGCAGCGACTGATGCAAAAAAGCAAACTAAAATAAACAAACCAGAAAAGGAGATGGATTTCGCTCCACAGACGCATGTGTGTTTACGTGTGTGTGTGTATGTGTGCATGTGCATATGTGGAGAGAGAGAGAGAGAGAGAGACAGGAAGACGGAGAAAGACAGTGAAAGTGAGCAAGTGACAGAGAGAGCGAGAGTATGAGTGAACGAGTGTGTGAGTTTTTGTGTGAGAGTGTGTGTGTGTATGTGAGTGAATGAGATAGAGAGAGAGAGAGAGAGAGAGCGAGATGGTTGCCAAGCTGCTTGTCTGTTTGTATTTCCAACCTGAAGCAGCTGGTGTTTGGGAGTCAGGTGTTCTAACAGGCAGTAGGGGCGTTGGGTGGGAACGGCTGGGGCTCTGAATTTCAGTGCATTGCTATTTCATTAATGAGAACTATAGCGGAACATCAATTTCTATACTTGAAAGATGCTTTCAAGTGAAATTGTATATTCCTGTTTATGACATACTGCAACACACAGCACATAGGCTACATTTTAGCAATTTATATCTTAACGGGTTAGCCTGCTTTCAGAGGCTACAGATAACTTAATTTAGCATGCTTGCTCACTAGCCTATACTTTAATATTTAGCTAACGAGCAGACAATGACATGATAACAAATGACAGTTTACTCCAGATTTAGCCTGGGGCTAATCCAATTTAGCCCAAAATGCTCTATCAAAACCAAGTAGTGAAACGTAACAGAGCACTAACGACTTTAATGTGAGTGATGTGATGAGGTTAATGCTAAGGTTGAGGATGAGGGTTCACATAACTGAGAAGGGATTATGACTTCAAGCACTGGCTTTGGCTAATATATGAGCAGGTTTCTGGTGTTGAGTCGTAAGTGCTGGTTTAAGGGCACGGGTTTAGCGTTCGGTGCGAAGAGCTTCGGTGCGTTGGGGTTATTACGGTTTACAATTAGACTTCAACTCATTAACAACGGAGAGAGAGAGAGAGGCTCAAGTGCCTTCATGCTGTCGCCGTGGCAATAAATGCTTCAACGTTATGATGCCCCAGAGGGAAGGGGCAAATAAGAGACAAGTGTGTGTATGATTGTGTGTATGTGTGTGTGTGTGTGTGTGTGTGTGTGTGTGTGTGTGTTTGAGAGGCCTCCTGCAGCTGCTTAAGTGTGTAAGTGTAGACCCTATGCGTGAGACAGGGTGCGGTGATTGGCAGTACATGTGTTTAGCACGGTGCAGGCTTAGGGGGGGAGGAGGAGGAGGTCTGCATATCAGGGTCTGTTTACTCGTCTGTCTTACAAACAGGGACCCAAACTGGCACCTCTCTCACACACAAACCCACTCTCATACACACACACACACACACACACACACCACACACACACACACACACACACACCACACACACACAGAGAGAGAAAGAGATATTCCATCAAGATTCATAAGCCAGACTGGCACTGTATTCTGCAGCTGCTGAAAGAAGAAGACAGTCAATAGCCTTCCCCGAAAAACAAATAAAGAGAGAAAAAAAAAAAACACACACACACACACACAAATCAGATCTCAGAGGCATGCCCATGCAATGAAATATGCAATGGAGTAGAGTGACTTACTGAAGAAAGATAACCCTTCGACTCCTTATGCCTGCTGGGCACGTGTGTGTGTGTGTGTATGTGCGTGTCTATGCAAAGAGGTGTGAGCATGGTGAAGCATGTGAACAGCAGGTGCATATGGACAGACTTGGAGGAGGAGAGAGCGTATGGGGGGAGGGGAGTCTTAGAATGGGTCTTCGCCTGCTCTGAGGTGAGGAATTATGGGTAAATAAACGGCCATTCGTAAGTACTGTAACAGGATTCCCAGGGATGTAGGAACTAAGTAATACGAGCATATGTGTGCGTCCGTCCCTGTTTGTGTGCGTATGTGTGTCCGTCCTTGTGTGTGTGTTGTACCAAATAAAGCCATGTATGCTTGCTTGCTCTAGACTTAGGTACATGTTGGGTGGTGTTGTTTCTGAGCACTGGGCTTTGGTGTTGTGAGCATGTCCTCACATACAGGCCTACTGGTTCAAAAGCCCAGCAAGAAAGAGAGAGAGAGAAAGAGAGAGAGAGAGAGAGAGAGAGAGAGAGAGAGAGAGAGAGAGAGAGAGAGTCTCCTCACTCTCCCTCTCACATACTTCCATCAAAATAAGCTCAGGTTTAGCAATGCAGTGCAGGTGTGACACACAGCACAAAAACGAATGACATGTCTGGTCAGCATTAGTCAAATTATTTTATGAGAATCTGACTTTGATGCATTTATGAGAGATGTGCAGGATGTTACAGTTGTCCTTGTTAAATTTACCACTGCAATCATCAGCACCTTTTTATTCAAAGCTAATCACAAAGAGCTACCTTGCAAGTATTAAGAATCTATGCTGATTCTCTGCTGCAGTTTAGACCTATAAAGTCTGTATACACAACACTAACTCGAAAACAAAACAACAGACAAAGCCTAACCACCAGTCTGCTTAATCTGTAACTCATAAGATTGACTGGAAAATTACCTGTTTCACCAACAGCAATCCAATTGACAAGCAAAACACGTTTCAAAGACGTAGTTGCTTTTAAGGTTACGATAGAAATGCGAAATGAGAAAGACAAACAAGGACTGCAATAGAGAATGCAAGAGCTCCCATTACCACAAGAATAAGAAAACACATTTTTTTTTGACCAGTCATTATGGTGACACTGAGCAGGCAAGGTATCAGTGAACATCTACAGTAGATCTTCTAGCCACTACTATTCAATAAAGTTCCCTGCACGAATGTCTTGGAAGAACATGTGTGCAGGGAAGCATGTGGCAAGAGCTGAACAACTCAATACTTTGATATGGCTCCATTTACTCAATACACCAGAAATAGGGGGGGTGGGGGGGATAGAGATAGAGAGAAAGTGAAAGAGAGAGAATGAAAAGTAAGAAGAGAAGGATGCAAGGGAGCCCTTCTCTGGGCTGTACTTTACATAACACCTCGGTACTGTATCAAACCCTGTACCATTTTAGGCCCAACACACACACACACAGCCACACCCACACAGACACAGACACAGACACACACACACTAAACCAGTGAAATCTAAGCACTGCCTCCCCTGCTGGGATGACTAATAACTGGTCACGTCACCAGTCTCCTCATACCAGAGTGACACTTACTCAGAATCCCTCACCAGACCCCAAACACATTCTGCCCATTAGTGACCCATTCACTTCAGAACATTTAACCCTTCTCAATCTATTTTTGATGCTCCATAAAGATTCGAAACAGGATGCAGGATGTATAAATATACTGATTGCACTAACAAACAAAAACGTCTTGCTTCTTGGGACAAGAGAAACGACTCGGTTCAAAACTACATATCTTACTGACATGTACGACCCTTGTCAGCGCTTGGTGAACCCCGTCCGTAGAAATGGAGCAGAAGAGGAGTTCTGACTCCAAGGGGGGGAGACAGCAATGCTGAAACAGCAATGCAGGAAATGCACATAGTAGAGAGAGAGAGACACACACACTGGAGCAGAGCCAGTCTTCATATCAAATTGCAGAGATTCCAACCTCAAAAACCATTTGGGTGTTTTTGTCTCCTTCTCTATCTTTCTTGAGTGTGTGTGTGTGTGTGTGTGTGTCTAGGGGCATGGGTTTGTGTGAGGTACCACACAGTTGTTTCAACTGCCATCCATACAGTATCACCTCTTCCACACAATGCTTCCCATACAGCAACAGAGAGTGGCTCTTACACACCAGTGTATAATCAATGGGTTTATTATTACCTTTTAATCCAAACACTTGACCAATGCAGACACTCTTTAGTCATGGCAATAAATTCACTGAGATTGAATGCGAGAGAGAGAGACGGAGGGATGAGGAGAGGCAGAGAGGGAGGGAAGGGGTGGTGAGTGGCTCAGATAGGAGAGCAGTTATCAGGAGCTTGTGTAGTAAAAGCAAGTGCAATCAGGTCATGAGCCACCACAGCCAGATTGGACAATTAATTCACTCGGGCCCACCCCCGCCCCTCTCTCTGGCTCTCCATCACACACTCAAAACACACTCACAGATGTGTACACACACAGAGAACCCAAATTACACAGAGCTCATAATGCCCTCTAGTGGAAGTTAATGGTATACCAGCCCTTTCTCCAGCAGCTGCAAGGCCAGAACACCTGACAGCGCAGGCCGAGGGAGTCATGACAGCGGGGAGGTAAGTGAGATCAGAAGGATGAAGAGGATACCTGAAAGGTAGGAGGCTGGAGCAGAGCGGCTGGGGCTGGCCAGGCGTAGCTTGTGCCTGCCGATGGACACAAGTGCGCGGTTTCCTCGTCTACTGCTGGGTGGGGTCCTCACAGGCGCCTGCATTTGCCTGGGGAGGATGCAGAGGTTAGTCTAGAGAAAGAAACATGCCATCAAGAGTGCATACGTGCTGCCTGAGAAAACCCAAAGGTGCCAATTGGCAAGCATGTGCTGCCACTTGGTGGAAAGACACTGGCAGTGCAACAGAAACACAAACATTCAGTCTCCAGAACTTTAGATGATAATAACAAACAACATTGCCTGTCCAACAGGCAGGCAATCCAATTAACAACACTAATCTATAAAACCCATGTTCATTTGGAGTTCTTCACCTGTTAGGGGTCCTCCTGATGATCTTCATTCTGCTTCTGAGTTTAAAGCCCCAAGGAGAGGCTATGCTACTTGGTGATAGTGTCCCGCCTTTCAGACCCCTCTCCTTTTGGGGCGTCCAACGGTAGACCGAGCCTTTGACCACAGTAGGGGTGGCGCCCTCGGCCCTCCACCTGTAGCGGCTGAGGCGAGTCTGTGAGGCAGCAACTGTGTTCAGCCCTCCTTTAGTTCTGACCTTACGGGCTCTGGCCCCGTCTGACACAGACAGGCTCGGCGAGGCTTGAAGCAAGCGAGGGGACAGGGGTTTTCGGGTGACTTTAGCTGCTGCTGCTGTGGTGGTAAGGGTGGAGTGTGACACCCAAGTGTATTTGGAAATCTTGGGTCGCCCTCCAGAGATGAGGGATCGCTGGGAGGTATGTGGGCTAGGTGCTCTCTTTGAGGATATCTGCTGGGATACGGGAGATGTCCTAGAAGAAGCCTGCGCAGTGGCAGTCTTGGGAGAGGCCTGGGTAACTGAGGATCCCTTTAAAACAGGCTGGGGATGTGGCGGAGTAGTGGAAGGAGTAGCCTGCTGGAGAGGTTCAGGCACCTTTATGCTGCTCTCTTGACTCTTCACCCAGCGGTACTGGGACTTTTTCAAAGGAGTTGTAGCTGGTTTGGCGGAGTGTTCTTTTGGTTGGCTGGGTGGAGCAATTTTGGGTTGACTAGCAGAAGCAAGGCTGGCGTGGAGGCTAATCACAGACGAAGAGGATGGTTGAGACTGAGCACCATCAACTATGCAAGGATTGGCTGAAGGGTGAAACTGAGGTTTGATGTGAGGATTTGAGGCTGAGGTAGGGGTCTTTGACGAAGAAAAGGGATTTCTGGCACTATGGACACTCGCTTTGGTCAAAATCTGTGTAGAGTCTCCCTTCTCTGTGTGTGATATGGGTGTCTGAGAGTTTGTGTTTTTTGCTGGGTCAGTCCGTGTCTTTGGAGCTGTAAGTACATGTGAGGATGTATGTTTCTGTGGTTGTGCTGCAGGGCCTTTTGCCCTGCCAGCTGTGCTTCTATTGTTAAGAGAATAGGTTTTCCTCCATGATCCTGCTGGCCGTGTGACGTATGGTTGAGAACGGACAGTGAGGTTGGAGAGATGTCCAGGCCTGTGTACACTGCTAGGAGCCCTACTGGGTCCGTTGCTGGTACTCCAGGGAGCAACATTCTGTTGGGCATTGGTTTGGCTACTGTTGTGGTTATTGATTAGATCTGTGTGGTACAAACAAACAGAAGTGAACAAATAAATTCTCCAACAGAGTGAGGCAGTTACTGTAACTACATAGCTAGTGTAATGGCACACAAGCATGTTCTTTCAAAGTGCATCAGCTAACTAAACTTAGCATAGACATACCGTTGACTTAAACGGGAGACAGAGAACACTGATTATAAATTAACACTGAGGGGTTGGGGGCGTTGTCATTTACATTTTCTAAGCGAAGTCAGTTTGAAATAACAACAATGTAAAGTAAATGTTAGCGTGTTCATCTAATATTAATATTCCTGGCTGAGAGGCTAGGTAACGGTCGTCTTTGAGATGTTACCTATGGTTTGACCATGACTCATTGAAGTTAATGTCATTTGACTGAATAACAACAGATTAGATTAGATTAGTCGTTATTATTTGGGGGTTTGTTCCTACAACAAAAACAATGTGGTAACGAAGATGCGTTAGCTGGCTAGGCCACCCCAAAGGTTAGCATTACATCACATTGCAAGTGACAGCTGAGTTAGCAATCCAGTTAGCTCAGCAAGCTAGCTGCGTAACTGATGCTTCCTTCATCCAATACACAATATAATCATAAAGCACGAATACAGATAGAATCTCTGTAATATCATACATCGGAATCACATAACTTAATTTCCGATGCTGTTAACATTTCAGCTTACTTACTCTGCAATAGTTCGATCTGCCTCTTTAATGCCTCACGTTCTTCCATTATTGAAGCCAAAACAACTTAGGTCATCAGCCACAGACCAATGGTATGCTTGCGACGTAGTCTTACTGTAGCCAATCATAATTATCGTGCTACACAACTTTCGTAGCTGGCGCATGTCAACAAAAGTAGACAGTGTATAAGGTAGACAGTGTATACTTCAAAACTTTTGTAATCATACAAGACAAGACGACTCCCACACTAATAATCAGTAGAGGGTTGTTGATTAAGTTGTGACAGATGTGTTTTTTCTTCTTTCAAATGGAAATTCGTAAAATGGGGAATTCCCTGAATTTGTCATGAGAAGCTTCGATCTTTTCAGACTGCGGTGAAGCATCCTGCAAGTGTGGGCGGACACCTGACGGAGAAAATGAAAGTCGCTGCTGCTGCTACTATGATTCCGGGCTATTAAAGCTAATCCACAACAGCAAAAAGCCATTACACCATTCTTAAGGTAATAACATTGTGAAAGCGGATGTTTAAATTGGTTGTACCTTCACACCTATCCATTTGACAAAGTTTAGATCTTAACTGTTTCAGATCAACAACATTACTTTCGTTGTCAATGAGGAACTACTCGTTATAATACGTCTGTGGCTGTACGCCATAAGGACTTTGGTATGCATTGAATGTGCAGGCTGGAACGATTTTAGCTCAAAGTGCGAGGAGTGTGGTTTTGTGAAGTCGTCGACTGTGCTGTCCGTACTGGTCATCTGTCAAGTCCCCACCTCCTCCTGCCTTTCAGATCCAACATGGACCCAAACCAAGATCTGTTTTTCATTATCACTGAAAAAGGACCGGGAGTACCAAGCCATGTCCACCCAGGCGATATCTGTTATATTTCAGAAAAACGATACATACAGGAAGTTAATCAGGAGTCTAATCCCAAAATTTACCAGTTACCAATGAAGTGGCTGGGATCTCAGGGAGAACAAAGAGTGCAAGTGGATTGCCTGCAACCTTTAACGCCAGTACAGGCAGCATTTTTACAGGCGCTTGACACTGAAGAGGAGAGACTGGATGCTTTCTTAGAGAAAGCGGCCCTCGAAGCAGCTGCAGACTTGAAGGAAGGTTGCCTTGTTTTTGTGGATGATAATAGGATAAGCGTCATGGCGTAGTTCGATCCATTGGCAGCAGGAACGGGAGACGCTACCCCGACTGCACCTCTGGCACATTCTTCAGGGTTGAATTACAGGTGTGTTTACTATGTGAATTTGTTTAGTAAATGACAAATTGGTGTTGGCATAAACACTGTAGCCTCTTAGTATTCTGTAAATTGTCTTAGTGAAAATCTGACCATGGAATCTGAACATTCTCCTCCAGAATGGAACTGAAGAGATCTGGGTCCCCTTCACTCAAGTGAAGCCTGCCCCTGTGCAGGCAGGAGACAGGGTGGTCTTTTTCCCAGATAATCAGGAGGATGGTCGTCGTGGTATGGTGATGGAGCTGCAGGAGGATAATGGCATAACAGTGGTGTACATTTCTACTGTGAGTGAGCTGGACAGGACCCATATTCTGTTGTTTAATGTTGTGAATAGGGTACCCAGCACCATCCTGTGCGGTTAATTCAGTTGATGACAGGCCTGTCAGGCCTAATGTACAGCACGTCTGTTCATTCTGCTGTGTAGCTGATGGCTTACATAGTGGTTGAACTATTTGCCACCTATTTGGTGATCATTGGTTATTCATTCTAGCATGCATTTACAATATATTCAGATGATCCAATGAGGATTTTTCTGTTCCTTTTCAGGACAACGATGAACAAGGAGGGAAGGGTGGAACAGTCACTGTGCCCTTAAACTGTGTTCTGAAAGAGGAGTACCATCCCTCAGGTAGAATTACAGCTTGTATAATGCTCTTCACTTAGTCACTTACAATAAGTTCAGTGACTAAGCTAACAGTACATTTTTGCAAGCAGAAACAAGTTAGACTTCTAAAACTGTTTTACTTTGGTGGAAAATAGCCTACTTACTCTGATATGCGGGTGGTGACAACTTTGGGATCATGTGTTGTTAGAAATGGAACCCATGGACACTTGTGTAGACACCGGACAAGCAAACAAGTGTTCCATCGCCCTCGACTCTCGGGTGACAGTTTACCTGGGTAAAGGACCAGTTCAAGGGATTGTCCGCTGGATAGGAAATCTGCCGGGGCATGAAGGAACCAGAGTGGGCCTGGAACTGGTGTGTAAAGGGAAACTAAAGATGTTATTAATATATGACACTGTGGACCAAATGCAAGAGAGATGTAAACTGATTTTCCCTCATATTGGTTTGTATCTATAATACTGAAAGTTTTTTTTGTTTTGTTTGGTTTGTACCCACTGTATTAAGTTCTCAGGTGTTTTGTTACTTGGGCTTGTCTCTTAGGTCATAGAGAAATTTAGAAGTGGATGAGAGTACTAAGATTAGGAAAACAAATCTCACTTTCACTGTGAAGGAAATGTATGTTGATTCTAGGAGATACAAAAATACAAAAACAGGAGATAGGCTAGTTAAATATTGTCACTTGCATGAGCCACAGAGAAGTTTTAGTGGTTGAGTAGTACAGTTTCCCTCATCTCTGTTCTCCTTGTCTTACGATTTCCCAACAGGATGAAAAAATTGGAGTGGGTGATGGCAAAATACACGGAATTCGTTATTTCAGGTGCCCAGAAAAGCAAGGCTTGTTTGTAAAGATAAGCTCCTGTTTCCTGGATGTTCCCGACAGTGGCAGTGCAGCACTCCAGCGGTACTCCACCACCCAGCAAACCAGTACGACCAGGACAACTGCTGCTGCACACACACCTGCATATAAAGCTTTAAATAATAACTGTTAAATGTCAAGTTGCCCTTAAAAACAGAAGGTGGCGTCTCCTCTTTCAGCTCTGTGCTGTGATGGTAAAAGTGCAGAGGGTGACAACGTTCCTCCCATCAACTCAGAGGATGTGAGAGGTCTGCTTGTGGGTCGCATGAAGGGCATTCAAGGTCACTGCAACTCCTGCTACATGGACTCTGCTCTTCTTTGGTCAGACCTTTAAAGCCATTTAAAGCATCAAGTCTAAAGTCAGAACTCAATATCCTAATTATTACTATTGCTTTTCATTATCGATTAGTAACTGGGAATAATGTTGTTGGTTCCCAGTCTATTTTCCTGTTCATCGGTGCTTGATTCACTGCTGTTTAAACCTGCTGACACCAAAGACAAGCCAATCCAGAGGACACTGTTGCGGGACATTGTCAACCCGCTACGTAGGTAAGGGCTCTACAGAGACTTTTTGAAAAAGGTTTTGCTGTGGGCTGCACTGTCTCAACTGATGTGAAGTGAAGTGTCAAAACTAGATCATAATCAGCTCACGGTTGTGAACCCAGTGTTAAGAACAAGAATTTGTATTGCATCAAGTGGTCGTACTCTGATTGGAAGAATAATGTCTATGTTTGTCTTCATGTGCTGTGTGTTTTGTAGAAATGGCTTTGTGAAAGCTGAGAGTGTAATGAAACTTCGGAAACAGCTGCAGGAGAGTGGATACAGTCCCTCCTTTACCACAGATGAGAAAGGTATGGAGGACAAATAGAAACAGAATAAATAACAGTTCTATACTGTATATTGTTGAGATGGGGAAAATAAATGTATCAATTTGAAATTGATTAAATCATTTCCAGTGTCTTGTCTCGGATGATGATTCATAGGGTATTAGGTGCTTAAAAGTGCAGCTGTGATCTGTGAGCGCATTTGAACAGTGTCCTATTGTTACAGATCCAGAGGAGTTTCTGTCTCTGATTATGAATAAAATCCTCTCACTGGAACCACCTATCAAACTGTAAGTCCAGAATTGCTTAATGGTCTTACTTACTCGGTTCCTCTGTGTGTCTGTCTTTTTGTTGATTCACATCAGGATTCATTACATCATCAAATGAAGACAAAGAAAATAAATCTTTCTGTCTTTCTTTCTTTCTTTCTTTCACAGTTGTTCTGGGGGCAGTATACAGAGCAGTTTCTGTTACCAGATTTTCCTGGATGAGACGCACAATCTGATCTTGCCTACTGTCCAGCAGCTGATCGAGCAGTCTTTCTACAGTGGCCATCTCAAATTGGCAGAGGTAAGGCCTTTACATACAGTAGCCTATTGTGTGTGTGCAGTGTGTTTGTCTGTTCTTGGGGCCTTTAAAGCAAGAGAGTATGATATTAAAGTGAAAAATTTCAGTTAAGGGTCCGAGATGCCTGTTTACCCAGTAAGGGCATACAAATTACTCTAAGCGTGTTTCTTTGCCCATATGCCCCCATACTTAAATGACTCTGTTTCATAATTTGTATCCATAATGAAAGTACCTTAAGACATAAGTCTTAGGTTGAGAAATACCAGACAAGAGTGTTTACTGTGTATGTAATATCAGATTATTGGCAGATTATTAGCTAAAACCAGTAGCCTAGAAATCTAAATGGACCTTAGCGGTAACAAATAGTTTTGCTCAGTGGGTACGTCTAGCAACGCACTGTGGGGCCCCAGCAGGTCTTCTACCAAGGCTTGGTAGGACCAATCACAAGGCTCTATCTTTGTAGAGAGTCATTTGGCAGGCTTAGCATGAGAACAACAGGCCTGCGATGGTGCAAAACTACTAAGTGGCCAAGGAACAGCGGTTGTTTGAATCGGCTTTGGCATTGACTTTGGAAGAGTTAGACTTGGGCTCTTTGAAAGTTGAGCAGAAAATGGCACTCAAGTCATTTGTTTCAAAGATGGACATATTTGCTTTTTGCCATTGCTCTGATTGGTTGTAGCACTATCCTATTGCATGTAGAGGCAGTTTGAAAGGCAGCCGCTGAT
Organism: Tenualosa ilisha; assembly: GCA_015244755.2. Lineage (NCBI taxonomy): Eukaryota > Metazoa > Chordata > Actinopteri > Clupeiformes > Clupeidae > Tenualosa > Tenualosa ilisha. Next base: position 374,018 of record PYXC01001040.1, read on the forward strand.
TCTGCTCCTAAGATTGAGCCCGGTTTCTTGGTCGTGGCCAGACTACACATTTAGTTATGTTATGTTATGTTATAGTCTGTCTTGTCAGGCTATGTAACTAGTTTAACTACTGGCACTGGCAATGGTTGGTATGGTAGTTAAGCTGTACTCTTTGAGACGATGTGGTTGACATTTGGTGAAACACACTAATCCCAGTGTTGATATGAACAGAATTAGCTTTTCTAAATAAGATGACATTTGATCATATTTTATGAGTTTAAAACAACTGCCCATACCTTCTACAGTTTGAAATGAGCCACAACATTCTTTTGACCTTTTAGTAGCCTACATGTCCAAGTCATGTCCAAACTATGGATTGAAAGCCATTTGAAAGCAGAGGTGGGCAGATCTAGGCTACCTCCCTATCTACAGTGCAACATAGCGCTCTCAGCTAGATAGTAACACCTATTACATCCCCTCCTTAGTCTGAAGTAGGTCATGGGGTGCAATTTAAACGGATGATTCAGTAAATGTTATGTACTAACTTTCCATGTGGGTGCCTTTTTTGTACAGTCTTTCCAGTTATGGGGTGCAGTTACTCTTTAAAGTGGTGATCCAGTTAATGTTACATACTAATTGTGGGTGCCTTTATCGTACTGTCTGTCTATTCAGGTTCCCTCCTGCCTGATTCTCCAGATGCCTCGCTTTGGGAAAAACTATAAGATGTTTCAAAAGATCATTCCCTCTCTAGAACTGGACATCACTGGCCTTCTGTCAGAGGGTACACACACACAAACACACACACACACACACAAGCACACATGCTTAAATGCAAACGAGCCTCAAACACCCTTATAATTTATTTTTTTTAATGGCAGACACACTTATTCAGAATGTATTACAGTGTATGTATAACTGGTACAAGTAGTATTAGATGCTACCGCTATTTGAGTCAGATACTACAGTATCTTGGTGTAAGTGCATGTGACATGTCTGTTTTGTGCATGTGTGTGATTTTAGCCCCTCAGCAGTGCCTGTTGTGTGGAGGCCTTGCTAGAGAGGAGTGTGCCGAGTGTTTCAAAGAGTCTGCCTTTAGCAGCAATGGCTTCAAATACTTCTGCCAGACATGTTTTGCTCAGGTAGATGTTTAGATTTTTTCTTTTCTTTCTTTTCTTCTTTTTAGTTTTTGTCTTTTTTTCAACATCAACTTGCTCAGATGAGTAATGTAACACCAAATACACACATCACCAAAAATAAGAGCAGAGAAAATGTCAAAAGCAGAAGTACCAAAATAACCATGACTGCAAAGGATTTTACCATAAATGGGTCATGTGTGGTTGCTTCCTGGTGATGAAAGCATTATGTTTGATAATTCTGATGAGATGAAATTTATTCACAAATACAGAATGAACAGAGCAAACGTTTCGGTGTTCTGGCTTTTCTCAATGGTTATTATGAAACCACTTCAAAACCAGACAGTTAATGAACTTTCTGTAAGTGTTTAATTTGTGAATGTGTGAAAGGTGTTAACTCAAGATAATTTGAATCTAATAGGTTAAATGAGCTTAAGGCCACACAAAGTGATAAAAATATATGATACTGATAGAACAAGATGTTGACAGAAATTAATTCTGTAGTCTTGATGACTCTACGTGTGGTGGTGTTGGTTATGTGATATGTGTCTTTTAGGTACACACTCATCCAAGCCGGAGATCCCACAAACCATCTCCTTCCTTTGTGCCTGAAGGCTGGTCGCAAGCTGTGGTTCCCCCCAGGGACACAATGGAGCTGTTTGCTGTGCTCTGCATAGACACCAGCCATTACGTGTCCTTCCTCAAGTTCGGACCAAGCACCACCGACTGGGCCTTCTTCGACAGTATGTCCGACAGAGTCGGAGGTGAGGAGGTGTCAGGAAATGTGTGCATTTGTATGAATGTGTGTGTGTGTGTGTGTGTCTGACCTCAGTTCTTACCATTGTGTTTGTCTTGTAGGGGATGTTGATGGTTACAATATCCCAGAGGTGCGTCTGTGTCCAAAGGTGGGCCAGTACCTGGAGAAGCCCGTCGCCGAGCTCGCCCGGCTACAGCCCAGAGACATGGATGAAGTGGCCAAGCGTCTCTTCTGTGATGCCTACATGTACCTCTACCAGAGCCGCAGTGTCTCTCTGTACCACTGATACAAGCACTGTCTGTACTTAAGTATCTGGCATCTCACTGAATGTGGACTTTATTCTCTCCAAAGGAAACCACCACCTAAATGATCCTATACCCACCCTCCTACCCTCCAAACTCTAGCTGCCCTTGAATGCCCACCCAACAACCAAACTTAATCATCATGATACAACAGGGTACACGCGCAATCATAATCAAGACCTTTTTATTCCACAGTGACATTAGGGTTTCATGGGTTTGGTGTGATGTTTTGAACAGAAGACTTGTATTTGTAAATAGGCTTGCTTCACTGTGGACTATGAATTAATGATCATCTCTATTGTTTTATCCTTGTGATTTTATTGGGGAAAGTAAAGGAAACTAAAGGTGTTAAAAAGTACATACAGGGGCCATACAAAAGTCTTAATGCTTCTCAGGCTTTTTAAAGTAAAATATCTCTTGCTGGACGTTAACTAAGTGGGATCTTTTGCAAGATGTTCTTTGTAGTTCTTCTAAGATAAAAGCACAGGCCAGACCTCTGATCACTGTGTCAGTCACAAAGACACTGGATTCTTCTGATGCAAAGACCTTGAGGCAGATGTGCAACTTCAAAAAAAAACTTTCTTAAATCATTTATACACTGGTGAGGCAAAAACATTTCCACAATATCCCATATGTTTACTACTGATGTCTGTATTTTTCATTGAAAGGACCAAAAGGGAAATAAAATTATGTCAACTAGTTGTGAGTCTCTTACTCCCATGACACATTGCAAACTCATTCATGCTGTACATCTGCGTTTTGTGTGACCTGTAACCTCAATTGGCAAATACATAAAAAATAGGTTTAATAATTTAGAAGATTCCAGTCCATGCCATATAACATGTGACAGACACCACCAGCAAGTAACTACTACACGAACGCATTTGCTTCACAAGTACTGAGGAATGTTACAGAGATCAAGCTGTTCAGGAGGAGACAGACACATTATGTCTGTGTTGAGATTAAATGCCAAAGGATAAGCTTTCAGTATTACATTCTTCATGGGTTAATATGGCTTATTGGTAATCTGAGTTGAAACTACATGAATCCTATATTCCAACAGAGACAGGTAATCAGCACTAGGATTGTCAAAAGTACAACACTCAGATACTAATTGATACTAAATATCAGTATTGAATTAGACACTCATTTGCAAAAGTTGCAATGCCAACAATGTCTTTGCCCTCAGTTGACGCAGTTTCACACAGCCCCTTCCCTCATTAGCTACACTGCTGCTAAAGGGACATACATTTTTCCCTTTCATGGTACTGAGTATTATTCTGTGTGTCAGTATCGAGTTTGCAATTCTAGTATTGTGACAACCCTACTCTGCACCAACCTCTAGCATGGTTAGTCAGGATGGCCGAAAGCTGATAAGAGAGTACAACCGTGCATGAAAAAGAAAAAGTAAATGTAAAATGTAATGCAAATGCAGACATGTGACACTGGGTCAGAGTCAGTTGGTCATTTCTGGAAAGGTCAAGGCCAACCTGACCACACAACAAGCACTGAGGAATGTTACAGAGGTCAATCTGTAACACATCTGTCAGATAAAAAGCTGCTAATGCAGTTGTTCGGTACACACCGACCTTTATGTAAAATTTGTTCCATGAGAACATTGCTGGTAGTATAAATCATAACAGGTAAACAGGTTTTTCAGAGGAATATTCCAAGTATGTATTTTAAGAACTCTGTCATTCACCTGAATACATTCAGGAATATTTTCTGCAAAGCAACTTGCTGTAGTTGTCTACTTTCTTAGCTTGTGTGTGTTCTATGACTATGATAGACTAGAATCAGTGCATTTACAATTCAAGTAGCATGACGGTTAAGGATGGAGTTCCTGATTAGGGCTAAGGATGTACTTCAAGTAGCTTGTGATTGGAGATCAGGCTAGAGAATAACTGGTTCTCATACTGAAGGTTTCAGTTCTAAGAGGGGAAAACCCCTTAACTCAAGAATGAAAGTCTACATGTCTCTTAATCCAACTATCTGGGCTACAAAGTCCTGCGAGTCCAGTTTCACTTTCACCGACCCAGTTGTCACACTTTTCTTTGTTTATTATTTTCCAAACAGATAATGCGGTATACATTTTCCCAAACAACAACTCATTTTTAAGTAAAGAATGTCAAACTAAAATATTTCATGCTCCTAAAAGAACTCATGTCTGCAATGGCAATTTTTACGAAACATCAAGATATATAAAAAACAGGTCCCTCCTTCCGACAGAAACAACGGCTACGTATCCTATTTAAAAAATAATAAAAATTGCTAAGATGAGTCTTTCCTTTTTCGAGGGTCTGTGAATCCGATATCTTTTAGAGCAATTGTACATCTGTGAGTTGTTTCCAGAGTTCTTGCAGCATCACAGTAACCTTCCCGGTAGCACAACCTTTGGGATGGAGTGTAGTTTAGGTCAGACATTGGTATACACATGGGCCCTAGACCTCTCCAGTCTCATGTGCAGTGGACAGGACCAGTGATCAGATGGTGGACATTAACCTGCAGGTTTCACTGAATTATATTTATCTTGACTGGTGTAAAAGACAGTTGACACAGGTGGAAACTACAAAGTTCCAAAATTGACCAGGAAAAAAACAAACAGAAGAGAGACATCGAGAGAGAGAGAGAGAAAAAAACATTATTGAGTGTGTTGATCATTGGTGGTGATTTTTGTACAGTTCTCTACTGTGGGCCTTGCAGGTGATATTTTACAAGATGAGACATCTCTACAGAGCACATCTGCTTCTCTTCCTGAAGCTGTCTCCACGGACGCGCGTGTGATAGGTGGGGGATCAGACGAAACAACAAACAGAAAACATCTCCTAAGTCCCGCCCACCCCCATACAAAAAGACAATAAAAAACAAAGCAGCACAGTTACTGACGGGCAACGAGACCCACTGGGGAAGGGGGGAAAGGGGGAGAGACAGAGAGAAGGGGATAGATGGGTGGAGAAAAAGAAAGGAAGAGGAAGAGAGAGAGAGTGTATGTGGGAGGTAATGGGGGAGAGCATCAGTCTTTTCCAGACCCGTCTGGTCTCGACTTATTTGTGCTCCTTTGTAGGAGCGAAGTACAGCTCCATGGGCTTGTTCACCTTCCAGTACTTCTCGCTCACCAGCTCCAGGGAGAAGGAGCCGTTCAGGACCTGGGACAGACACAGAAGAGACAGGTTACTGAAGGAACACCTAGAGGAGGAGAAAATTCACTTTTTACAGAGAACTGAAATTGTATGTGAATGTGTACATATGTCAGATTGCATGTAAATGTGTGTGTGTGTGTGTGTGTGTGTGTGTGTGTGTGTGTGTGTGTGATCGTGTGTGTGTGTGTGCGTGCAAGCGAGAGAGGAAGAGAAACAGAAAGGCAGGAAGACATGATAAACTACAGTCAGGCCAGGGTGAAGAAACCTAAAACAAATATGGTTTTAGGCTATGCATGCGGTAGAATGAGTGTGGTGTAAATGGAGACAACAGTGGGATTTCTGAGACCACACTGGATGTGTGGGCTGGATAGAAAGGTACTCTGTACGGTGACAGACTGTCACTCACTGTGAACTGGCTGTTGGCTGTGGGGATGTAGATAGTGTACTGTTTCTCGCTGGCAGCCTCCACGTTGATGGGGCTGGCCTCGCCATTCTTCCGCATGTCCTCCAAGGCCAGGCGCACGGCAAGGTACTTGGACAGGTGATCCACTGTGGCGTTTCCGGATGTCTTGATGTACCTGGGGATGAATTCCACACTACATAGCATTAGTGATAGGCAGTGCTCTTTGGCCGGTGACTTAGACTGAACTGTAGATCCAAGAGTACCCATGAAAATTTTGCACTATTTGTTCTTCTACACGGGTTTACTGTTGAGGCATGCTAGCTGGTGTTGAATGGACTGGTTCTGTGTAATACAACACATTTTGTATGTCTGGTCATTTTTATTTTACAACACTAGGTTGACAACCAAATTGAACTGGTTCATTTAACCAGCCATCTTTTAATTTGCAGTCAGCCGCCCTTATAAGTGTACCATGTGAAAATGTAACATCTCTGGCATTTGTGGTTGAAACACCATTCAAGGGTTTCGGCGTGAGGTTTTTGCCCAGCTTGACCACCCAGGGGAGCCGGCAGGACAAGCATCTCACCTGGTCTGCGCTGCGTCCTCCTTCTCCATGAGCGTGGGGTGCGGGCGGAACACCAGCTCGATCTCGCTGGCCCCGTCCAGCGCCATGTCTCCGCCGCCGCCGCCGTTCTCTGTGGCGTTGTCCATGTCCAGGCCGGAGTCGTCTGACGTCTTGGTGCGCTTGATACTGGGCCCAGCTTCCTGGTTGCTGTGGACTGAGGCGTTGCTGCAGTGGGAGCTATCGCCGTTGTCTTCCGCCCCGCTGCCGTTCTCCACCTGGTGCTTCTTGCCCCGCTGGAGCCTACGGAAAACGGAAACACAAACACGCATATCAATTATACTCTGCTAGAACTTGGAGAGCCTGGCAATAACGCCCCAGTTCACCCAATAATGCCCAACCACACACACACACACACACGCACACCGTCAGGTAGAGAGAAACTGTATGAAATACTTTTCACCACAAATATAGCGCACACACACACACACACACACACACACACACCACACACACACACACACACACACACACACACTTCATACAGGCGGTTTGAGGTTTTGGGGTTTTTTCTTTTAAACATATGTGGGTCAGTGACCTGTTCATGGCCTGGATCTTGAGGCCCTCCTCGATGCTGTGGCTGAGCGCTTGCTGGTTGTTGTGCTTGCTGATGCGGGCGAGCACGCGCTCCTGGTGTGCCTCGTACTCGTCTCTGCTGGGATAAATCTTGCTGATCAGCGCATCAAAGTTGGGGTCTGGCCGCAGTGAGCGCTTGGACACAAGCTTCTTCCGGCAAGTGGGACACTCCTTGTTCCTGTAGACAGAAGGCCACAATGTTAGAAGGTCAAAGGTTAAAAATACTAAGGTCAGAGGGAGTGAAAAGGTCTGGGGGCAGGGTATAAATATATTTATATGGGAGGTCAGGGCAAAAGTATATTTGGGGAGACAAGAGGCAGGTGTAATTGTGCAGTGTGTGAGCTGGCCTTTAGGCTGGTCTTAAAGAGCATATTTTCATCCATAGAACTGGGAACATATAAGCATAAAGAAGGGTTGCCAACTTCCAAGGCTGACATCACATAAGATACATTGAATCATTTCCACCTTATGTGAAATGATAATAAAATGTAGGAGTCTCACATCTTTAGTTGGTAGCCCAGGAACAGTGCAGATAATGGAGTAGTGGTGTAAGCATGATGGTAGGTATGAGCCTACATGCTTAATGTTTAGCATTTGAGAGTGTGTGTATGAATGTGACTTTTGTGTAGATCAACGCATACCCAGAACGAAGTGCTGTGATGATGCAGTCTGCACAAAAGCGATGCAGGCACTCCTTAGTCGTCATGGTGTTTTTGAGCATGTCCAGGCAGATGGGGCACATCAGCTCGCTGTGAAGACTGCGTGGGGACACTGCGATCTCCAGTCCATCTGTGATGGCCTCCTGCACGGAAATTACACGGCACAGCTTATCATCTGATACACTAAACACACAAAACTAAACATTCTATACCATAGGGGAAAAAGCCCAAGGCTAACCAAAAGAATATGCTGTCTACAATTACCAGATCATCTGAATTGTTGTTCCAAAAATATTTGCCCAACAATTCTAGGTGTAAGCAGGTAAACCGCTCAATTCAGTTCCCTGATATGAGTGTGTGTTCCCCTATGTTTTAAACTAATGCACTAGTCAGTTACGGCAGCTGAAAACGCGAAAACTGAATTGGAACTCTGAATACGCCATGTTACCTAGCAACAATGCAAGATTTCAATTCAACAGTATAAAGGGAACAGGGAACCAAAATCATGTCCTTTACTGGTACTCCGATGCCATTAAAGTAGTTACCCATCTTTGTAACCGACTTTGTTTCCCTGGAGTTTTATGGCTGTAATGAAAGCATTCAAGTGTCAACTTAACTCTGTAAATTCAAGGCTGTGTTTCTGGCAATTTGTGTGTGTCTGTATGTGTGAGTTTATCACCTGTGGCGTTCTCTGCAGCTCATACAGACTGAGCTCCCAGGTCTTGCTGAGGGGCTGGACCCCATTGGTCTGTACGGTTTGAGTCATCCTCCACTGCTGGGAAGAAAGGCTAGTGTCACTTTACACCAGAAACACCTGATACAGAAAGAAAAGGCAAGCAAAGCTAAGTTTTGAGTCACTACACATTAACTAACTCATTTAAGACACTAAGGGAACCAATTTTTGTCAGACTGAAATAAAACAAGGAGATGCTACGACTTTAAATTGTCTTCTAATAAATTATTTTCTAATAAAACACAAGAGATGTAGAAGAATAAACATTTTGGTGAGTCACCAGCGCAGTCATTGACACGTCAAAACAAAAACAGCTTTCTACAAACTAACATGGTCGAGTGCAATAACGATTACTGATAACAGCACATCAAATAAACAAACCCCGTGCTATGCTGCCGTTTGAGTGTAACCATGTGAGTGTGCCCTCTGCGGTTGTCTTGCGCGCAGGTAACGTTAGGACAGCATTGTTCCCGTCAAAAAAAAAAAACTCTGTCCCTGGCAACGCTACAGTTATTCATCGGGAGTGAATTTGGAAATATTAACAATATGTCATAACACTGTTTTCCCCCAAATAAACGAGTCAGTAAGTTGACACATGTTCGCTGTCAGGCAAAACAATCACACGCGTACATTTTTCCCATGTAGACAGCTCGCTATCAAAGCCAAATGTGAACGCGTCCCCCGTCCGTCATACATCCCCATTACAAGTACCATCACAAGATAACGTAAATAGCCTTTTACCGTAACGGTTGACGCATCAGCTAATAAAGTATCCCTCTGACATTAGATAGTTGAGGGAGAGGAACAATCTATTTGGTTAGGTTATGTGTCATTACTTTTCACTCCTCTTTGTGTTGTTAGCTTGCTGTGTTAGCTAAGTTCTAGCAACCAACCTTACGACAAAGCCAATAAACGCAGTGTCCATAAATAACTGATGCACGTGCATTGCCAGACTATGATATGTCAACTACAGAGGTTTAAATGAAAAAAAATCGAGAGATGCTTTTCGTTTTGGGCGATGTGCTGTCAAGAAAATACAGCACAACATTAACATTAGCCAGCTAACTACCTACTAGCTCGCTCGAGACCTAACGTTAGTGGGCTAACAGATACATTCTCGAGGAAGCAAACAAGGTAGGCTACAATGGTTTCAAAGCCACATGACAACTAATTAAAATAAACTGTAGCTTTAACTTTTCCTTAAACATTAATGTGATAATAAGACTCACCCCTGACTTTAAATAACACAGTATTATTAGCGTAATTTTATATTTTTATGTACTTACAATTCTGTGTTGTGGTGCTACTATTCCAGACCAGCGCGTTCTGGCACTCTCAATATGGCGGAGCAAAAATCCCGCAAAGGAAGATGGGAAACGTAGGAAAGTTGGAACTTAGCTAAAACAAGTAGTGTGTGTGAATATATGATCCTTATCCCAGTGTAATTTTAGGTGTAAAGACGCCTTTCATCTTTATAATGTTTTATTTAAGTGCAACCTATTACAGCTCAGCCTAGGCTTCGCTTTAAAGTAGGGAATGCATTAGCACTTAAACAGTTAAACAGGTTAGTATATTATTATTTTGAAAGAAGAAAAAGAAGAAAAGAAGTGAGTGCATCTTGAACTTTTTGTGCCTACATGATATTGCTCAAGTCGTGTCGTAATACTACAGGCTGAAGTTCGAGGAAGTCGAAAGAGCACAGTGAGACAAATTCTCTAATTTGGTTGCGCACGAGTGACTGCACGCCCATCATTTCATGACAGCCACCAAACAGAGGCGCACTCGTTTGTGCAGACACATAGAACTGAGAGAATTGTGAGAGGTCGAAGTTTCCCCTGGCCATGGGTGGATCGAACTCCAGTCAACTGGATGAAACTACATCCAGCCACATTAGAGGTAGGCTTATTGGTCATTCGTGAATAAAATGCAAGAATTTCTTCTATTTCTGTTCACTGATAGCCTACCTGATTGTCGTGTAGCCGTAGCTCGTGGGTCAGTCACTGATATAATTTGCACAACTTTTCCTGCATTGTCTTGGTATAAGCCGTGTCTGTAGAAATGAGCCTGTCAGGGAACGATGTTTCTGAAATTCTGTGTTTGAAAATATCTGAGAACATGAAGCCATTAAAGTCCTTATCGTGTCCAAAATTCCTAAATAAAATATAATTTTAGGAACGCAAATTGTTGAATTTTATTTCAGTGTATTTCAGCGACATCTTGTTTTGACAAGGTATAAAGAAAGGAGGTCAAAAGAAAAAAAATTGCACAGCTTGAAGTACACCTTTATTTTCACAAAGCAGGCTATAATAAGAAATGTATTATTATTATTATTATTATTATTTTTATTTGCATTTTAACCAAAAATGCAAATAGATAAATCCTGTTTTGTTAAAACAAAAAGATTTTTTATGTCATCATGAATGCTGACCCATTTTGTTTAATGCAGCCTCGGGGAATGCAGTCTCAGGGGATATTGAGCATATCAGTATACCCACATACTATATTCTAAAAGGCCTATGACAGTGAGAAGACATATAGCCTGATTAAAAAAAGTTATTTGAATTGATAAAGATCTGTAAACCTGCCATGTCCAATTTATGAAGACATTGAGATGTTCAAAACATTGGTAGTGGCACTAAGGACAGTAAACCAATAGCACCTGCTATACATCAAGAGGGGATCTCAAGAGCCTAGCTCTGGAACAGTCTGACATCATGGATAGAGCCTCTGGAGAGGGGGCGGGGTGTGAGGCCCTCCCCATGACATCACACTCCTCTGGAGTTGCAGTTGAGGGGGAGTGAACAGTTCAGCGAATGCAGCACGAATGGGCAAACATTAACACACCCATGCAACTAAAAACTATACAGCTTCTGCTTCACGCATTTGAACTCACACCAATCAGAGTGTTTTCTGATCCAGATGTGAATGCATGCATCTAGGTTTTGACACTAGATGCAGCAGACTTTGAAGCATAGCATAAAATTGAGCTGTGTTCAGTTGCTATGAGTCATAAATGCAGGCGCAGGCCCTCTCATAAAAGCCCCTCATGTTTGTCTGGTTTGTTGTCCAGTGTCGGTGTAGGAGTTTGTGGTTTCAAATGTCTTTTGGCACCTTTCTGTGAGGCTTACGCAGACATCCCATCCCATGGATAAGAGCAGAGCTTTCACATCATGGTGAAATCATTTTGTTCAGCACAGATCTCTGACATTTCCGCTCTGCCTGAGACTACGTAGAGATACTCTGCACACACTCACAGATGTTCACACATATGACACCCCTCTCTCTCTAAATATATATCCTCTCTCTCTCTCTTTCTTTCTCTCTCTCTCTCTTTCTCTCTCTCTCTCTCTCTCTCTCTCTCACACACACACACACACACACACACACACACACACACACACACACACAATGACTTTTCCAGACCAAAGAGAAGAGGTCTGCTGAGCGATCTCAAACCTGTTTGTGTGGCCTCATATTTTTTCCTAAACATATTTTCAACTTTTCTTGTGGGAGAAATGTGCTGACAGCTTAAAGGAGTTTAATTTATTCTTCCTGCTGTTTTGGTTGAATCTTTGTCCAGGTTGCACTGTTGGCTGTGGCATATCTGAGCCTTTTTTCTGTGGTTCCACTGTAACCTCGCTCTTGGTGAAAGTCCTGTATATTTTATCAGACGTAATGTACTACAAAATGAAGTAATAAATTATTGGCTTATTGAGGGATTTTCCATTCTAATAGTTCAGAGACTCATCATGAGTATTGCATATAGGTGAAGTCGTGGTGAAATTTGACAAAGAAAGAGCCAGATGTCCGCTTTGCAGTGAAACGAAAATTGTATGAGGACATCTGTTAATTCTCAAAATTGCGATATTTGCAAATGAGCTCACTACTCACTATGTCAGTACCTTGCCAGTCTCATTTGTGCTGAGAAAGCATTAACCGTTTCATCTTAGAATTAGACAGAGCAGAAATTTGCATGCACTCACAGAAGCCATATGGTGCAGTAATAGCGGCATAATATGTTTATTGCTTTGCTATTACCTTATGTTTATTACTGCAAATGTTATCCAAAGTATTTGTCATTCATATGCATCAATAGAGAAACATGCCTTTCATTCCCATCGCATTAGATGGCACTGGTACTGTAGTCCAGACCTTGTAAAAATCAACTTGCTTTTCAGTCCTCCCTGGGCACACATCCTGTAGTTAGACTGTGTTGTAATGGCCTGGCAATTATACCCAATTATAGCCATTATGGTGTTATTAAAGGCTTTTCTCAAAACAGAGATATGCAACTGTTTCCCAACCCACCCCGTCTCTAGATGCTGGGGATCAAACTACACACAGATGAGATGCTTGAATGTTTCCTGTATGGCTGTTGTAAATCTACCGTATCTATATGAATTTCAGGCATAATTTTGCTCTTTTATCCGAAGGCTAAGCACATTCCCACTATTCCCACTATCCCACATTCCCAACTATTCACCAAACTTGAGGTACAAAGTGGACTTGATACTAGTATCATAATACTGAAACTAGTCTCATTGTGGGGATAAGCTTTTCAAGTCAAGCGACCAGTTCATTCACTGATTTAGGTTTATTCAAAAGAGTCTTGTATTGGTTGGATGAATGCCTTATATCGGGACTGGGTGCTATATCTTGTAAAACGTCTTGTTCAAATCTCCTAAAAATGTTAAACTAATGCACTACTCTAGACACATAGCAGACCAGGGACTGACTGCGGTTTGCTGTCGACCACATCACCATAAAACAGCTCAGGCAACACCCAGATTAACTCAGTTTTGGACAAGTCAGCAGGGGTGTAAGGGATATGTTGTGGAATGTAAAATATTGCTTCATTGTGTTATGTGGAATATTTGGGTGTACAACACCATAACCAACGTTAGGTATGCTATTCAGATTTGATTAATCCATGCAATAGCAAAACATTATGAGTTTGTGTGTGTATGTATGTGTGTGTGTGTGTGTGTGTGTGTGTGTGCGTGTGTGTGTGTGTGTGTGAGAGAGAGAGAGAGAGAGAGAGAGAGAAAGAGAGAGAGAGAGAGGATATATATTTAGAGAGAGAGGGATGTCATATGTGTGAACATCTGTGAGTGTGTGTAGAGTATCTCTATGTGGTCTCAGTGTGTGTGTGTTTGTGTAGAACATACAGAGGCAGAGCTGAAGGGTTTCAGGCCTCACCTCAGGCGTCAGTACCGTGTGGCCCTCTGCTCCAAACTGCAGGAGGAGCTGGAGCAGCAAAACACTAGCCCAGCACTACTCCTCAAACAGAGGGTGAGAATAATAAAAACACACATGCACACACACACACACACACACACAGACACACTTAACTCTCACACACAAACACACACACAATGATGGACTTGTATGCATGCATGTGACACACACACACACACACACACACACACACACACACACACACACACACAAACTATAAACCTGATGAACTCAAACAGGAGTGCATGCTCACACACACACACACACTCAAACACAACGATGAATATGTACACAAGTGTGCGCTCATACACAATTGTGTGCTCACATAATGCACACGGACACACACGCAAACACACACACACACACAAGGTAGTGGGGTGGTGGTAGCGTAGTGGTTAAGGAACCCGGCTAGCGTGTAAGTAGCCTGAGAAGTTGTGGGTTCAAATCCCAGCCACCGTTGTGACCTTGAGCAAGGCACTTAACCCTACGTTGCTCTAGGGGAGACTGGCCTGGAACAATTGATAGTTGATGAGTTGTAAGTCGCTTTGGATAAAAGCGTCTGCTAAATGTAAATGTAGAATAGAATAGAAAGCCTTTATTGTCATTATACATAGTATAATGAGATTTAAAGCAACTCCTTAAAAATGCACACAGGTGATGCTCTTATTCTCTGTCCTGCAGGAAGAAGCGTATGAGGTGCTTTACGAGGGGAGTGTCTCACAGTGTGAGGATGGCAAGAAGTGGAAGGACAAATGGGCCGTTCTCCGAGACCACAGCTTGGAGCTCCACGACAATCAGGAGGTTGCAACAGCAACATTTCTTCTTTCTCTTATCTTGTCATCAACCATCCATCTAGCCATCCATAATTCTAGAAAATCACAACCACTCTTTAACATGCTCTTCTTAATTAATTAATTAAGACTTAAAGACTTAATTAATTGCTTTCATTAGAGGGATCCTCATCCATATCAAAGTGCTTTTATTTACTGAGTTGCAGATGTGTAAGAAAGGGACTCCAGCACGTCAAAAGTTGGTACTGGTTGGAGGCACTGTGGTTACCTTAAGGGAGAAATACGAGGCTTTAGTAAATAAGGCCATTCCAGGCCTGAGCAGTAAGTGTCAGACATCTTTATCAACATGAACCTTTTTTAGGAACTTTTCTCGCTCACACATGCAAACACATCCACACACACACATACACACACACACTCATGTTGGATTTGTTGATTGAAGTGCGTTATATAAATATAATATGTTATCATTTTTGTTGTTGATGTTGATTTTGCACCGTTGACTCAGATGGACAGGAGGACTCTGCCCCCGAGCTGGTTCCCCCCACTGCATTTCCAGTGTATCTGAGGTTACCATATCGACGTGATGTTTACCTCTGCTGCCATGACAACGAACAGAGGCGCCAGTTCCTTTCCACACTCAGTCACGGCATCCGTCATCAGAATCATGGTTTTACTTTTGTCTGTCTCTATATTGACTCATAATATCTGTGCTTCCTGTTTCTGTGTTCTGTGCGGATTTTTCCTCTGAAAGTTCTCTGTTAGGAGAATAGGATTGTCTTGTGTAGTGGGCTGTTATCGTATGCCAACTGCTGCACGTCCCTCTCCTAACCATCAATCTAATGTTTAATGAACACTAAACGTTTTGGTCATAGCAGGGCTGTTCAATTACTTAAGATGGAAACATACATGTAGAATCTCTCACTGACTTCATCTTATTCATGTAATTGTATTCATGTTATTGTAACATTTCCCTCATGCAAGCAAACATTAATTGTCCCCTTGAAGATACACAGGGTCATGTTTAGTCATGTGTCTAAACTGACCAACTTGCAGTATGTTAGTCTAAGTTCCCTAAAAATCTAGTTGTTGGCATGGATGACACAGCGCAGTTCCTCAGAGAATTGAAAAACACAAAGACAAATTATTTTTATTAATTGCAATCAGTGTAAAGGGTTGAGATTGATTTTAGGTCATATTGCATTTTGCTTTGCCACAGATGTGCCACAGATCTGTCACAGTGTGTGTGTGTGTGTATCTTTGTTTGTGTTGTTCTGAATGTGCAAGAAAGTGTGAAATTATGAAATTTCTAGTTGTTGCCATCATATGCCTGGGACTGTGCTACACCGTGTGTCTAGTCTAGTCACTAGTCTACACACTGATCATATCTTGCTTGAAGAAACACAGAACCCACAAAGCCACAGGGTGTTGAAACTTTAAACTTCATCCAAATAAAAACCAACACCAAAACCACCATAGATGGGACAAATACCTGTCATCCTGTTTGCGTCTTGCCCAAACTATTGTCTCTTACCCAGAATTCTATGCTGAACTCTTTTAGAGAAAGTAGTGAGTGGCCTACACTTTATCTGATAAATGATACAGGGTTCCTCTGAGACTATGCTAGCTTTTATCTGTCTGAAGGACCCTTACAGCAAAATGGGTGGATCCATTTCCTTTACACTCCCTCTCTCTCTCTTTCCCTTTCCTTCACCCTCTGAATTTTTTTTGCCACCCCCACCCTCTGTGAACCCAGTCTCAGTCCAGTCATTTTTTTCTTGCAAGGCCATGCATAGATAATGATCCCCAGTGCTCGCTAACTTCACACTAATTCACCTGTCTGCCTCTCCTTCATTTAGACTGTCTGCACAAACCCACTTGCGAGATACAGGCCTTCCTGGCCGCCGTTCATTTCCACAGACAGGAGAAGGGCCACTATGAATCATGGGACATGCTCATGGGAGATGACACACAGGTCAGTGACTTATGTGCACATGGGACGCACGCATCACAAACAAACTGTTCGTTTTGATGAGATGGTGGTCTCTCCAGTTTCGAATGATATTTTTAGAGAGCAGGGCAAGCAGCGGATGTCAAAGGAAACCACAAAGCAGCCGCACACTGATCTGAGCGCGCTCTGTACACTGCCACACATAAAGGCAGGCAGGGCCCACAGTGTTGCTTTGCCTACAGGGAAAAATAGTGAGCTTGGTGTCAGGTCCAGCTCCACTATTCAATAATGTCTTCACACCGTTGTAGATGTGTTGTTTACTTGGCAAAACCCATGTCTCAGAAGTGCTCTGGTCTGTGTTTTGCATCAACATAGAGGGTTATGTTGCAGGAAGCAGGCCTACTGATAAAACATTTGGTATAGGAAGTATATATTTCATATATTGCAAGAAACATTTGTGTGATAACAATGCATCACAATAATTATAAGTATAAACAAAATGTGTCTCAGCCTACAAATGTTGTTCTATATGATTCCTCATCGAAATATAACACTGGAATGTGTTTGTATTTGCTCATCTGTGTATATCTGTGATGGGTGTGCGTGTGTGTGTGTTTGTGTGTATGTGTGTGTATGTGTGTGTGTGTGTGTGTGTGTTTGCAGGTCCTCACACATCTGGTTATGGAGGGCCTTATTCCCTTCCTGCAGAAGGAGCTGCTTCCCCAGCTGAAGGGGAAGAGGGCAGAGAAGAGGAGAACATGGTTGGCTGTAAGCCTCATTGTTTACAGGCTATCCAGAGGCTTTGACTAAAATACGAATAAGAAAAAAAGCAGAGAAAAGTTCTTTGTGGTTTCCAAATTGGTTCCCATTTCCCTTGATTGTGTTTTGTTAGTGGTAGTTTAAAGGTGTTTATGTGGTATACCTACAGGCTGGGTAAATTAAGGGGAACAAGAAAGCAAATTTAAATCCGCTCTGCAGATTTGTTTGGAGTTGAGGTCATTGCTGCATTTGACCACATAGAACTTACAGTCTGTGCATTATTCTTCAAGTTAAGTAAGGAACTGCGCTGAGAGCATTATTTACGTGAAGGATAGGCTCTCGTATGAGATTATGTTGTACCACATGTGGCCAGCCCCGCTGTTAAATGCGATACAAATGAATGCACAAGCTGCATTCAAGATGACTTGAAACACAGAGATTGTGAAAATGCCACATTGTACCTTTAATTAATTTTGCATATTGTTGCACTCCATTTAATATGTTTTTAATGCCATTTAGTGTTTTTATCCACACAAAATCACAGTCCGATTGCAGTATACATGGACGGAGTATTCGACTTTCAGTCACATTATGTCAGTGTGTTAATCAAACTATGAGTAATCCAATTTGGTTCAGTGTCAGCCAAAGGTGTTTACGTGCATTTTAAAAGGCAACAACTCCATTTTAGTGACTCTTTTAGTGACTCTTTTAGACTCTTTATGCATGTAAATGTACTGACTTTCTGAAGGCCATGTTTTCTGGTTATTCTGTGTTCTGTGGTATAGCGTACAGTGCTTGTTGTGGGCCATGTTACGTTAAAGTCTTTGAAGATCTTGAAGGCGGTATGGTTGTTAGCTGAATTCTGCTATGTTGCTCTGCACTCTGGCATTATATTTGTCTGCATGAAGTTGTTATAATTAGGTTGTGGGTAGGGGTGTCATGAACCACCCAACTCACCATTTGGTTTGATACACTCATTCACTCATACAGTCTGTTTAAAACTATTTAGACTGGGATAGCCCCACACCCTTTTTATTAAAAATGTTAAATATGAAATGTTATATCAAAATCTCTTCATGCAAATAATAAGTCAGAATGTCTTCAGTCACATGGAACCAGTGTCCTCACATTGTATGTACCTCAACCAACCCTGAATTATTAGTTAAATGTTTTCTCAAAGATGTGTGTTTTAGATCTAGAATAATTACATATTTTGTAACAGTCATTTTTAGATTTTTGAACTATGAAAAACCATGGTGCATTGTGACACTTTGTGTCTTTTCATCATAGTACAACTGTGTTCATTTTAAATACCCCTAGCACTGGGTTTAACTTGTACTGTTTCTGGTGGTTTCTGTGGTCAGTTAGTGGAGGCTGCCCACTCCCAAGTGCTAGTTCAGGTGCAGGAGGCACTGCAGACCCTGAAGGAGGAGTGCAGTACAGCAGCCCAACAGCAGGGGGTGGTGCTGCGCTCAAACATGGACCAGATCATCTCCTCTCGGGCCTTCCTGGAAACCAAACTTCAAGGTGAAATAGACTTTTCTAGTCTTTTCTTGTATTTAGGTGTGTGTGAATGTATGTCTTTTGAATGCCTGTGATGCACTTTAATCAATTTTATGATATTGTTTGCAAGACTATAGGAATATAGAAGCCATTTCAAAATGGTCATGAGCAATTCCATGGATAATTTACATTTTTGTCACGTCCTTAACAGCAATAATTAATAATTAAGTAACCATGTTATTGGATAATGTGGAGAAAGTCAATTTTCTGTGAAATTCGAGAGAATTTGAAATCCGTTTTCTGTGGGATTTCAGAAGATCTGTAAAGCTGTACATTTTGTTTATTTTTGACTGTGTATCTTCATCTGTGTGTGTGTGCGTGTGCGTGTGTATGTGTGTGTATGTGTGTGTATGTGTGTGTGTGTTTGTGGTGTCAGTCATGGTGTCAGAGGAGGCCCAGAGTGTGTGTGCAGAGCACATCACCCCCTACCTGAGCTCAGTGCTGGAGGAGCTGTTGGAGCCGGTGAACGGAGGCTTCCAGGCTGTCAGACAGCTATGCGAGGAGCAGCTAGAGAGACTCTGCAGAGATGTCCGTCAGGGTTGGACTTTCCAGCAGGTCCAGCAGGTGAGTCACAGAATGGGGACAGGACGTAGCATGACATAACAGGGACATTTATGCAATCCTCAGCAGAGCTACACTATTAGACGAATCTAAATGTGTCAAGTCATTTCAAAATAGTACCTTTCTTAATGTTTCCATATATATGCATACAGAAGAAACCCTTCACAATGTTGGTATTTTTTTAATACTAAATCATGCAATTGTGAGTATAAGCAGCAGTAACAGATTACTAAAGTCCACTATATATGGACAGTATGGACAACATTCGATGCCATTAGATTAGATTACATTATTAGATATTATTAGATAGTATGTTGTGAGATGTTTACTGTAAATCTTTTGACTGCCTCTCTAGGCCCTCCAGCAGGCCAGTAAAGCTGAGCTGGAGGAGAGCTTCCACAGGCTAGAGGTTCTGCATGAGAAGCTCCAGGAGCTCCAACAGCGCTTCAGCTACACCAACACCACTAAACTGGTGCAGGGCGCCCAGAGACACATGCAACAGGTAGACTAATGTGCTCGTCCACTGGGGGAATAAAAAAGACAAACGAAAATGTATGATTTAAGGAATTTTATGAATTGAGAGAGTTTACTGACACACCATGCAACATTTATACACAAATACAAAAACAAAAACCTGCCATGTACATGGTACAAAAGACCACATACAGCAAAAACAAACAAACAAACAAACAAATAAACACTGACTTGCCCACACTATACTTCTAGGAAATAAATGACTCCATTGCATTTACCACCCTCTAGTGGTCATCATGCAGCATCTCCTACACCTCCTCCATCACCCCCTCTATGTTTTTGTTCTCTCTGTATAGTTGATGGACAGTGCCATGTACACCTTTGAGTCTCTGCTCCAGTCGGCTGTGAAAGACAACCCTGTACAACTGGGCTCAGTTATGGAAAAGGCCAAGCTGAGAGTACTCAAGGTAATCAGAAAAAAAACTTCTTAAAAAAAATTGTCACGATTACTTTTAAACTATGCAATCATAGTAACACATGACCACCTCTCAAAACATGTGTATGGTAAGACCCATTATTATTATTATTATTATTATTATTATTATTATTATTATTATCTTGTTATTTTATTTGCCTCTACTATAGAGGCAATACCCAGTTCTGAAACACACCTTATATCTCTCTCCATTCATCTAAAAAGAAATACACTAGATTACAATAATCATATCTGATGATTTTATGCTAGGCTAGGAGATTGTCTCTGAAGCTTTTTGCTGTATCTGAAATCCTGTTTTTCTCCCTGATAGCAGCAAATTAATTAAATGCTCTGACATTAACTTGGGAGCCCTTGGGCTGCAAAAGTTCATCCCAATTATTTTTGCAGGAAATTTTTTTTTTTAAAACCTGCTCAACTCAAACAGTTTAACTTGCCTAATGCTCTAAGGCTTTTCATATGTTGCATGTGAGTGACTGGAGCCTCCCAGTGAGAGGTGTAGCGCTAGTGAAACAGTATCTTTAGCCTTCCATGCAGTACTTCAAGTGGGAAAAAATAAGTGCTGGTACTCCCCTTATTGGACTGTTGCCAGGTAAATTAGGCGGTGGGTAACAGCAGATCATTAAGTGATAAAAAGTCTTGGTATGCTAGAGGCTAAAACTGAGAAGTGCAGGTACTCTGTACTGGTGTGTACCGACCCGCTTAAAGCACTGCTTCCATGAGTGTAACAGGTCATTATCAAACTGTAGGTCATCGATTAGTAATGCCGTTAAAGATTAGACTTTAAAAAAAAAACATTTTTTCAGAGTATGATGAATAAAACAGCCATCAACGGGAGAAAATTCATTCTGACAAACAAATGCATCTGCAGTGTTCATACTCAGGTCATCTAGGTCTAGGTCATTTCCCAATCCTACTTCATCTCTCTTTCCCACTGTCCTTTTGCCACTCTCACTGTATCATCACAATAAAGGTATAGAGGCCTAAATTTATCCACACTTGTCTCAAGGTGCTTTAAAGAACCCTCTTCGGTACCTATACTGACTCTTCCATAGGAGATCTGCTTTGTGAGCTCTGTGTTGACACCAGAGGCGCCGCCAGGGGGGGAAAAGTTAGGATGATTCCAAGGGCCTGGCACTGATAGGGGGCCCTAGAGAACATTTTAATATTATAATCAATGTTTGGGAAGCCCAAAATAATTTTCTGTCGTAGGGCCCAAAATTTCTAGCGGCGCCACTGGTTGACACTGTGTCACATTGTTATTATTTATTTAATAGTTATGGTGTTAAATTTGCATTTCATTACATCCCTACACACTGCTCTGTTGGTAGGAGGGTCTAGTCCTCTCTCCATCTCCCTTTGTCATTTGCCCAATAATAGGAGTCACTGCCATTGACAGGCTGCTCTTTCTTGCCAAAGTCCTAGTCCTGCTCTTTTGTCTGTGACAGACTTTTTGCAGTAGCTGCAGCCTCTGTAGCAGCAACATCTGCAACAGTTGCCTGGACCCGTCCTGCATCTGAACTATACAACTCCTATGGCACCACTGTTACACTCTCCAATATACTCCTCTTCTCCTTCCTCCTCCTCTGAACTCCTAACTCAGATAGCCTAGATGGGCCTGTCCCGGGCCCACTGAAATGGTGGTACACATTCTGTAAGATCTCAACATAACCCCCCTGCTGGTTTTCCCTGGGCCTGACAGGTCTCCTTTGACGGACCTCTTCCACATATCTTTCATGCCTGGCTAGCAAAGCATCTCCAGCACCAAGGTGGTTAATGTCCTCATTCTCGCCAGTGTCTCCGTTCTGTTCTAACTGGGTACACTGGCCATGGACTTAGCATCTGTTTGATGGTGGTGGCAGGCCTCTGTGACCTCCTCTCAATAGGTAGGCAAGATATATGCTTGATGGCAGTCGGGGCAGTGACACATATGCAGAGCTGAAGAGAAGTGGGCACAGAATAAGGACACCCATCAGCCAATATTGCCTATGATATGTCCTGACAAAAATCTAAAAATATTTCAAGATGGAAACTATAACATAAATAGTAGATATTTATTGATTAAATGTAACTAGTTAGATTTTTTACCATCAGATTTTTGTAAGATATATAGGCATTGCGTAGTGAGTGAGTAAAAGACTTTTACTGTGTATACTAGTTCTTAGCAATCCACAGCCACAACTTAATGGTTGCAATTATGACTCAGTTGTTTAGCTGACAATCTCACACCATGAAGCATTAGTTGAGCTGATAGCCATCTAATGCTGACTGTCAATGTGAGTATAGTGTTAAACTATACTGCTCCACATACATACACTAAATCCTACAATTGTATAATTATATGCACTAAATCCTACAATTACAACAAACAAAAAAATCTATCAATTATATATATGAAGGGTAGAGTAAGAACATCCTACTGCATGAAAATACGTGAAGACTATATAGCTATAGACTATAATACTTAAAATCATTACCAGAAATAATAGCCCAGTGACGAGGAAGACAGGAATTTGAAGAGTAACTGGCAGACATTTCAGAACGGCTGTCAGAAATTCACTAACCCCCTGGCCAAAGTACTTCAGGGGTTCTGTGAATAAGGTGCTAATGGTGACTGAGATGGCCTGAAATAACAGAAGTAACAACAACATTTTCTCAGACACCTTCTTAGTAAGGTGGAAATGGATACAAATGTATACAAGTATACAAAAAGCCGCATATTGCATTTCCATTCACCCTAGTTGGTGGCACCCGAAAAATGGGATCAATTGCAAGTAATTCATGATACTTCTCACAAGGATCATCTTGAAGGGTCCACGTCCTCCTACACCAATCTGAAAGAGAACATAAATAAGTGGACCATAGATTTCCAAGTTAAAATTAAAAACAAAATTGTTATTGACACAGTAGTCTTACCTTTAAAGCTGTCTGTCCAGCCCATCATCTTCACACCAGTACATTGTTCTCGTAGACTCTCCATCTTCACAATGTCGGTTTGGTACTTAGCATATTCAATCTAACGAAAAGAAAAATAATTTAAAATGGGCTGACTGCAAATTCTAAGGTTCTGTAACAGTAACATATAGGTGCATTTTCCAGATTGCCGGTAGATGGCAAACCTCTCCATTTTGTACCTTGTAAAGATAAAACCAATTCCAGATAGTACTGATGAATAAGCAAATGCCAAACATCCTCCAGAACAGGCCAAGCCATGAAACCGTGGACCAACGCTTAGAGGAGATGATCATGACTACTAAAACACTGAAAAAATCTGGAGACAAAAAAGAGCATTAAACAAAATCACTCCAATGTCTGGTAGAAATTCCATGCTGATTGAATGCTGAAAAATGCATCAGTAGTATTTGATGTAAATGGTTTAGTAATAGTATTTGTGTAATAGTATTTGTCTTTTCATCTGTTACTTTAGCAGTACACTCTCTCGGAGACTCTCTTGATTGAGTGGCCAGTATTTAAAAGCAACAGCTTTTCTTTACATATAAGTCATGCCACAAATCAATGCAATCAGCTAAATCATACAGTATTTACTCAGACCATTCAAAGTAGTGCAAATTAAACACCGAACCTACTTAACCGAGAACACCGAGAGCCAGTAAAACGATCCCTGGCTAGTAAGACATATTGGCCTGAGACTGCCGTTGCTATCAGCTATATATAACAGAATCTGAAAACACACCAAATGTTTTCTCTTTTATTAAAACTTTTAGAAAATCCCTTCATTTTGCAGAGCTTGTAAGCTGACATATATTTATGTCTTAGTGTTTTCTGGGTAAAAATCACCTATTGGTGGTGTCATGTGTAGCAACAGCTGAATTGCTGCACTTTGAAGATTGGACCTTGATTAGATTCAACCAGATGGTGTCATAGAGCCCTCTGCATTGCCTGACTTTTACAAAATGAAAGTAAGACAATGCCAAATTAATTCATAGACATGGTAGACAAGTGTGTGTTGTGGTGCTACACATACAGACCCACAAGATGCAGAACTTTGAAAGGTTCAGAATGGCATAGAGACAACGGTGTGCCCTCTGCATCGTGGTCAGCCGTGAATACACTTTAGTGTTGGATGATGATATGGGGAAACAGTGTTGTAATGTTGCCATGCAACATTGCTCAGAAAGAGTTCCTTGAACTCAGGGTTGCTAGCTTTCACTATTACAATTAGGCTATCAGCTATTTTCACACTCTTTCTCTTCATTTGAATCTATTCACGCTCACAGGTGATCCAACACCGTGGCCTGTGGTTTACATTACAGTGGTCTCTTAGCTTGATGCATTTGAGCACAATCAGTGTTTTGAAAAGTTTGAAATAACTGTTTTATAATGTTATTATATTATTTTTTCTATTATTGTGTGATTCCTCACAAATAGGTACTTGATTAAGGGATGCTGGTCCCAAGGCACCAGGTCTCACTTTTGATTATTAAAGTAGTGCAGTGACTTCAGCTCTTAGCAACCTACATGTTATTCCATTTCAACCTGATCACCTTTCATAAACTCATTATCATGAGTCAGAAACTACGTCATGGTTTTGCACTTTTATAATGACATCCTCACCACAATTGTATTTTAAAACAGCAAAAATAGACATTGGTAAAGCAGTGTGATATAAAATGCAGACATTTTCTGTAATCTAATAAAATACAAGTTGTAACCTCCTAAAATAATGTATTCATACTTCAGTGTATTTCCTCATAAATTTTGAAGTTACCTTGTAGTGGAACAAGTCAAGTGTATTGACTCAAATCAGCTTGTCCTTGCATTAACAAAAGGAGACAAACCAAAGAATATCAACCATCTTCTAGCAGTGCATAGACTGGTACAGGGCAGTGTTAAAAGTGTAACTGGGGATATCTGTAGCACCAGTTCACCCACATTCCAATGTATGAGAGCCTTGCTAATTTATTCAGTTCAGATTTGCAGTTCAGATTTGCCTGGTTGAGAAATGGAACAACCAATAGAGCAGTGTTGAAGGGCAGTTGTAAAACTGCATCATATGCTCTGATTGGATGGCCATAAACACCTGACTGGCACAAGACATTTTTAAGGTATTGAAGATCCTGTTAGACAAAGTCAGAAAGTATTTCACCTGCAAATTTTGATGTATGTGTTAAAAATAGAGGGTACATTACAAGGTGAAAAATGGGCTGCATTTATCCAATACAGCTACTTGTAAGTTAAGGTACCAGATAACAAGAAAATTACCCATTAAAAAATCCATGCTATTAACATCTTTGGTTTTTATCATCCATCGGCGCTTTAGATAATTCCTGACTTTCTAACATTCCCAGATGGAAAAGATAATGAACTCAGAACGTAAACCTGATCACAAAACAACCACAGCTCCACTGAGGCACACTGTGTCAAACTAAAGTTATTGTTGTACATGGTGGTAGGACACTTTTGCCTCATGACAGATGCTATAGTTGCTGAAATTGAAAAAATTAAGTTGAAAAACACGTTGTACAACATAGAATATTTGATTAGTGACCTCCAGCATGCCAATGAGTTTCTCTACCCACTATAGGACCTTAGAACACACATACAGTTTGTAAGGAAATTGAGTTGATTGAGTATTAAGACCATACAATATATATATATATATTTTTTTTTTTTTTTTTACAGCTGTTCGGCTTCCACATATTTTTATTATGATGTCAGAGTATTTAATTGATTTTTGATTACTTTTGTAAATAGGATATGGTTCAGAAATTATTTTCCCTATGTCTTTCTTTCTTTCTTTAAGAAACAATAATATTATTTATTGTAAGAATCTTCACTGTATCGTTAATAAATTGCTGGTAAATTTGAGCAAATTTGATCATTATTTGTTTGTTATTACTGGTACCAATTTAATGGAATCAGGATATTGTCCCCTGATCATGTTTCTTGTTTATTACAGCAATATGACTATGACAGCAGTACAGTGAGGAAGCAGTTTTTCAGGAGGCACTCATGGACATCATTCTCCCTGTGCTGAGGAGACACCTGGGCCCCTCATGCAGACCTGTATGGGATTTGATTCACTTCACAAGCTACACATCACAAGCTACACATTTCACGCAGACCTAGAATAGTCCTATTATTTTATTTTTATTTAAACTCAAAAACATGACACCACCAATTTATATGTGCATCTACACGTGTAAAAATAGATACATTAGATATTTAAAAAACATTTTTGCATCATTTACTTGCAGCCTGGCTATATTTCTGTGTGGGAATATGAACGTCTTGAACATAATTACTCAGATGTATAACATCACATTACATCATCTCTTCTTTTTTTCAGGAATTGGAGAGGTTTGAGCAGTACATATTTGCAGATTGCACTGACTTCATCAATGTGGAGAATGTCTACGAGGACCTTCTAAAGAAGACTCTCACTCCTGAAGTGAATAAAGGTCAGTGATCCTCATTCATCACTCATTCTCACTGTAGTGATTCAAACAGAGACGATATGAGATGAGATTGCATCTTATCTTTATGGTGTTGTCTATGCTGCGTTTATGCATTGAAGTTTGTCTACAGGTCAGCTGGTGCTACTGCCCTGAACTATTACTCTGTAATAACAGTATGAATACCATGTAATAAACATGACAGTCAGAATAAAGGTACATAAAAGATGAGGGATAGACAAAGGGAGAGTATAAAATGGGTGTGTATAAAATGCATTGTCATGAGTGTTTCATGCCTGTTTGTTCTCCTTTGCCGCGGCAGTTGTGAAAGAGGCAGCCAGTCAGAAGAAACACAACCTCTTTGTGGACAGTGCTGACCTCCAAGCCATCAGCCAGGGTAGCCTGAGTGGCAGCCGGACGCCTCCTCCTCGTTCACCTCCCCCCTCCAGCCCCTCCAAACAGGTGGGTGCCACCCATTTCCAGCCTGAGCTGAAGCCCTCCCCTCTGGCCAGCAGCACAGGAGAATTGGAGGAAAAGAAGGAGGACACAGTGGGCCAGTTAGACCAGAGTGAGAAGCTAGTAGAGGAAGTGAAGGAGGAGAAGGAGAAGGAGCAGGAGCAGGCAAAAGAGGAAGAGGAGCAGTCAAAACAACAGGAGGAGCAAGTCATGGAACAGGATAGTGTGATTCAAGTTGTTTCACCACCTTCTGAGCTCAAAGAGGAGGTGCCTGATGAGCCACTGTCCAGCCCTGATGCTCTCCCGTCTCTGATAGAGCCTGATCGGTGACCGCTGACTCCACCACAGTCCGCACAGACAGAGCCGTCTATCTTAACCCACCAACCGGGGTTCATCCGGAAGTGCAGTGCCTCTCTCTGAAGATGACTCAACTCTCACGCTGGCCCCTGTGGCTGAAGACTCCAGTGTGCCACCAGGGAGCAGTAGAGATGAGCCAATGACAACGACAGTGACAACAACGCCTGCTCCTCCTGTGACAGCACTGCCTGGAGAGGAGGGGAGTGTGGAGGAACCAGAGGGAGGAGGTGGTGGTGGGGGGGATCCTGAGGGAAGAGGAGAAGGACAGGGAGCATCTGAGGATAGCACCTCCACTGAACTCGTGTCCTCTGAACCAACAGCAGGGGGCACTACAGCACCTTTGTCTGGCACCACAAGTGACGGGCAGAAAGGGGAGAAGGAGGACGAGGAGCAGCCTTTGGACTGTGTGAAGGCCATACGTGATCTGGTGGTGGAGGTGATCGAGGTGGAGGACGTCATCCGGCCCTGTCCTGATGGCAAATCAACCTAAAGTCAATCTCTCCCTGTGGGACTCCTACAAAGAAACAAACAACTTGGGCCGCCTGGTGGACATTCATTGAAACACAATATCAAGACTGATACATGGAACTCAATTCTAGCACAGTTAAAACTAGAAGTCATGCAACCAGTCAAAGCTTGTATTTTCATACTACAGTATTCATACAGTTATTATCGAATTTATTACTAACATTACATCTTATTACTTATTACTTTGAAATGAAATAACCACAAATAACCAAATGGTGTATTTTACTGAAAATCTTTCCTTGATTCTTTGATTGAGGAGAGAAACATGTTGTAGGTGTAATCTTTTTTAATGATCAGATTGTAACTATCTGAGGGAATTATTCTGTAAGCGACAAGTTATTAGGTGTTCACACATGTCATTTTTTCTTGAGTTGGGATTTTTACAGACCCATGCTGAAGAGAATAGTGGGACCTCAGGTTATTGATAATATATCAAACAGCAAACAATAGTTGTAAATCAAAGGAGATATCAGCCATTTTCACACAGGTCGATGGTAATTCATAATGAAAAATTATGCATTTCCATAGTTAGTCAGTAGATGGTGCTCTCAACCATGTGAGAGCATCAGGACTTGATTGCAGTGGTAAAGCCGCTGTATTGAAGACTAGTTTCTCTTCATGCTCCTCATGCAAATGGGATCGTTGCATTAAAATATGTTATATGTTTTAAATGATTCTCTCTCTTTCTCTTTCTCTCTCTCTTTCTCCCTCTTTCTCTCTCTGTCTCTCTTTCTGACTCTTTCATTACTTCTATGTTTTTTAGCCCTGTCATCCTTTGCAATGAAGGCACATTTAACAGCAGAGGGCCCTTTTAACATATGAGCTGTTTGCTTTGCCCCCTTGTGAACCAATGTTGGTTTTAGCCTAAAATCGCTTCCAGTAATCAGTTACTGGCACACCAAACGCCTGCATACGTGCGACCCCCCCCCCCCCCCCCCCGCCTCCATCCACCACTGCCGTCCACTCACAGCTGAAATATGTGCTTTTCCTATTGGCCTGCCCAGACTGTCAACATGAATTCCACTCATCAGGTGAGAAAGGCCTCTGAGTCACAACCCCCCCCCGCCACCCCAGAAAGCTAAATCATCTGGCAGCAGCACTGTGACTGCATCCACCAATACCACACTTTACTACACAACCACAGTATACTAGAGATTAGTGGGAAGGTGTTATGGCTTACTCCCCCTCCCAAGAACCCTACTCACAGAGGACCAACATGGTGAATGAGGGGATGGGAGATCTGTGCTCTGCCCTCTGTGGGCCTGCTTGTTAAAGTGACGAGGACCATCTATCCATGCATGGTGACAGCCTTCCCAGCCAGGGGCTGAAAGTTTACTTTCTCTAAATGTGTAAACATATACTAGCCTCTGACAGATAAATGGTAAAATTAACTACAGCCACTCAAGAGTAAAATCATCATTTTGCTTCTGAAATCTACCAGACATTTTAATATGTTTTACCAGTTTTTTTTTTTTTTTGCTGGAGCCTGTTGCTAATTCCCATCCGTGCTCCCAGTGTCCTAGAGCGACTGCTGCCATGTGCTGCAGCAACGGGTCCTCTGGAGGGCTGCAGTGCTGGAGCTGGAGCTCCAGGGGGGCGGTGGCACAAAGACTGGCAGTGTGTGATGAGTGAGGAGGGGCCCTCTTGGTGGTGGCTGACTGGTTGGCCTGCAGAGTGGTTGGCTGGCTGACCAACCGAGCAGCTTAGGGGGTTATGGGCTGGGATGAACAGGGAGCGGGTAGAGGTGTGGGTGTGTGTGGTTTTAGGGTGGATGGGGGTTGTGGGAGCTCCTATTAAAAAAGGAGTCTCTTTAACGAGACTCTGTTTTACTGCTCCGGGCGGGCGCTGCGCAGAGGAAGCGACGGCAGGGCCGAACTCCTCCAGCCGCTGCTGCGCTTTGATCTGCCCTCCTGTCAGGGCTCAGGTTACGCTATGCGCCCCGGCCAGGAGTCCTGCACTGAATCCATCATGGATCTCTGGCTTTTTCAGAACCAGTTTGTTTTTCTGAGCTATATGTCATACTGTGGAGAGATGAAGAGTGTTTGCATGTATTGTGAGCTGTTAACAATCAGACAACTATTTATGTGTGCAGAAAAATAGGGTTCTATGAAAAATGAAAATTTGTGTGTGTGTGTGTATGTGTATTGATTTCAGATGTCTAGCATTCTATACAAGGAAAAAAATAACACAATGGACATTTTGTAGATAGTTACAACACATAACAAATCTTAAAACAGAGCAAGTACAGGATAGTTCACAACTGAACACCTGAAACTCTGAACAGAAGTAAAAGAAGAAGGCTCTTGCTCTCATTGTTTGTCAAGAGGCAGGCAACCTCTAATTGTGTCTTTGAGGTGTTTCTGGTAACACTATATCAAAACTCTCATGACCAGTTCGTATTCAAAATCTGCACCAGTCTTTATGCACAAAAACAAGATTCCATTTTACATGCCACCGAAGTTTGGCTTTAGAAATTCTCCTGCTGCAAAGCATCTCTGAATTATTGCCTATCGCTATAAACTTCTGTATGAGTTACAGCCTACAGCAATACACTAGTTACTACCGCCTAGTGTCATAAGTCATGAGTTATTGCAACATCATATCACTGTGCCAGATTGTATTTATTCTTGGATTATGAGTGTGAGTATGACAATCATAAACATCAGAGTATAGAATGGTAAAAGAAAAAAAAACCTGTCAAGATTTTTACTACCTTATGAGATAAATGTTGTTATGAATTTAGGAATAAATGTGGCTAAATTTTGCATTTAGTCCAACTAATAGCTTTTTGGTTAGGTTTTAAAAAAAATCTTTGGTGATTCATGTGACCTCTTAGTGAAGGCTGAAACATTGTGTGATTATTTGGCTAGGCTTTAACCCCTAAGGGGTGTCCCACTTAAATTAAACATTTATCACGATGGCATCTACACACCACCACTCACAGTCCAGTCAGCAGTGTTTATTAGAAAGACATTCATCATAATGACGACACTCACACGCACACATATACACACACAAAGACGCACACACACACACGCTTCCACACACACACATATATGCTCCCACACAAATAGATACACACACACACACACACACGCACATATGCTGTATGGGCAGCCTAGTCGCAGTCAGCACTCTGTCCCTTTGACTAAGCTACAGCCAAAACAAACAAAGTCTTCAGCGTTGGCCTCAGAGCACAGCCTGTCCCTCTCCACCACAAAAATCCACATCTAATAATAAATAAGACAAATGAGAGGCACTTAGCACGGGTCCCTGATGCACTCTGGCGACCCTTTCGCATGTGTAGAGGGGGTGGGCAGAGCTGTTTGGATAAACATTGTTTTCTTTTAACTAAAAAATTCAAATTTATCTCTCTCTTATGTGGCCAGCAAGAAGTGTGTTTATTTTCAGCGTGATGAGAGATGTAAAGTGGAAAATGGTCTGTCATGTGACTTGACACAGATCTGTACCACTTAACTCACCAGCAATGCTCAACAAGGATCAGTGGAAATATCTAATAAACACTGGTACCAACACTTACCTGTTCATCAGATCTAACAGCAAAACAAAACAGAAAAATAAAAAATAAGCACATTTATTCAAAATGACATCTGTGCTACTCCACTTACACAAACAAACAGGCTTACAAGTGACATTCAAAGGCTAAAAACTAAGCAAACCTGAGCAATGATATTGGGATTTGAGGACCTGAGATGTGAGATATCAAACAGTCCAGACCATGGGAACTGGGGAAAGTGGAGAGGAGGTGACATACAGGTGGAGCTGTGGGCCTGTTGGGGTCCTTATCACTGACTGCTCCGTTTAGTGAAAATATGAATTAATCACACAACCGCTCCACCACCCCCCCACCCCCCACCCCCACCCTATGCTGGGAAAACATGGGGCTTTTCTGCTCTTACTATGACAACCATTAATCATCCAGACCCCCTTGGACTTCAGAGGGCAGGCATACACACACACACACACACACACACACACACACACACACTTATACCCACATAAGTGCATGCTATTGCACGATGTCTCACACCTTGACTTCTAAGTCTGTTTCTAAGAGTTCAGTTTAGATAGTAGCATTATTACTGTAATTAACTAACTGAGCGGTAAAAATGTTTCTTTAGTTTGTAGTTTGATGCAAATCTTTAACTAGATCATAAATTTTTACCTGTATACTTGACTATCGCTTCCTGCCACTGGGAGTCTCATTGTGGCAGAAAGAAATACTCACACACACACACAAAACACACATACACACACTCACACCAAGACACACTTAAACACACTTACACACACACACACACACACACACACACATGCATAAGCACCCCTACACACACCATTGTCACTGACACAGACCAGGTCCCACTGCTTTCTCTTTCATGTGCTCATGGCCTCCCGAGCTAAACGAGCGTAATGAGTCTAACAAGTTTAACGAGCGGGCTAATAAATGTCAATTGAAGACTTCCTCCTCTGTGAAGAGAGAAACAGCTGCCCACAGAAGCCTCTCATGCATCTCATGGCATAGTGACACACGTGGGAGAGATGTCAAAGGTCACTGGCCAATATCAGAAGAGGAGGTCACAGGATAACCCTTGATACAGCAAAGCACTCATCTCTGACAGTGCCCCAGATTCTGTCTACAGACCCCTCAACTCCCTCGCTGCACCCTCTCCAAAAATAATTGTTTTGACAGTAATTTGCCACAGTCAACATTTAAACAGCTAATGAGCACAGATTAAATAAAACACTGACAATGAAAAGAGGGAGTTCCTCTGAAAACAAAGAAGAGAATTGTTGGAACACACTCTAGGATTCTGATGCCGGTCTGACACCAGATGCTGAGAAACACAAGGAAATGAACAAGGACAAAAACACAAAAGTTAAAAAAAAAAAGACTGTGGTATATGCCTTGATTTTCTTAAATCCCATGCCAACACAGACTGCATCTCAGTGCAAATGAGATCACCATTATTGGACTGGCGAGAATTGCTGGAGAATACCGACACCACCAATGTTTATGTGTGTGTCCGTGTGTGTGTGTGTGTGTGTGTGTGTGTGTGTGTGTGTACCTTCTTAAAGAGGGTGTTAATTTCTGCTGGTCTGATGTTTCCAAGAACTCTCCTTTCCCAAGTAAAATTTCTTTTAATTTGTTCTTTCACAGTCATGACGACGCTTATAGTCTCCTCCTCCCGATTACCCCTCCAGCCATTTCCCTTGCTAAAGAAGAACACTGGGGAATCAGGCCTAGCATGCACCTGGCTTGCCTCCATTTGAGATGAAACTCGACCACTTGTGCGTGTAGAGTTTAAAATCATTCATGACCACAAACCGGTTGGCCAGTGTACTGTGCTGTGGAATTCAGTTCACCCAGCACCAAGTGATGCTGCAGCCCTCTCCTAAGGGTCTCCAGTGTGTTACACAAACATCCCCCTGGTACAGAGCTCTCTCTCTCTCTCTCTCTCTCTCTCTCTTCCCCTCCCTCTATTCTATGTACTTTCATGTACAAATGTATATTGGAAATGAAACAGTATAAGGCACACATTCAGGAGAATATAAAGTGGACTAAATTTAGTAATAAAGACATTTAGGGTCCTTACGTTTTATGCATGCTTCCGTGGGCCAGTTACACCTATGGGAATTCTGGGTAAACAGCGAAACTTCTAAGAGAAACAAAATTCTGTGTAAAATTCAACTACGTGGAAAGATTTAGATTCCCCAGCGTCAGAAGCTGGGCGTAAAATGAAACAGGAGACCAGGAATCACATGAACCTTCTCGTACTATAGACCCTGAAGTTCTCCAAAGTTCTTTTGCTTTGTTAATTGTTTGGTAAGACTTGACATATCATTCCTCAATGAAATTCACACTTGTGGAGTAATATAATCCTCATTACATGGTCCATGAAGTTGGACTTAACCTTGCAAAACCTTTAGTTTGCACGGCTGGTGTAAATTATTCTTCTCCGTTTATCTAAGAGTATTCTTAAATGTTTCTTTTTTTCAGTAGCCATAAAGTATGTATACAGGCGGGTATATTTATATGCAGGTAAGCAGTATGCAGTGTAGGTATGGAGATTCTAGTGCTATAACAGCATGCGCTTTGCACTGTGTGGGCATTCTGGCTTGTTTGCTTAGCCCTGGCACCTCTGGAGACTTCTCTCCACTCATAACTCAGTTGTTTTATTCCAGACAAGTAGAACTGAATATGAAACAGCTCTTTTAGATCCAATCCTGTGTGTGTGTGTGTGTGTGTGTGTGTGTGTGTGTGTGTGTGTGTGTGTCTGTGTGTGTCTGTGTGTGTGAGAGAGAGAGTGCGTGTTTGCCTATGTGTGTCTACGTGCCTATGAGTGTGTGTGTGTGCATGCACAATAGTGCATGTCCAAGCACATATCTGTGCGCTGACTTTTAAACGAGTGTCTCACGCTGAGCTGGAGCACCTGAGCCGCATGCCTGTCCTCCTCAGAGAACACTGTCACTTTTACACACTGCAGCCTCCGGACAGTTTATTTATTCTAATTTATTCCCATTTAATATTAGTTTAGACTAAATAAACTCTTCAGACTTCATTTCATGTGATGGAAGCGGGGGGGGACCCACGCCGATGGCTTCGGCCCTAGGGGGGTTTGACACAATACAGCCGGGCAGTTATGGGAATGGCCCGGTCTCCACACGACGTGCAATATGAGGGATATCAGAGGGCCTTTTTTTTCCTGGAGTGGGCTCATGGAAGGTCAGCTTAGCACCATGATGAATTATTCAGCACCAGAAAACCCACAAGCTCTTTTAACCGACTGAAGAATTCAAGCCTTACCTGTCCACTGCTTTCACACTGACTGCTGCTTGGCCTGCCTGCTGATGATGGATTCCTTTTATTATGGCAAACACAAATCTAAACCTTTCACATAACGTGTGTGTGTGTAAGTGTGTGTGTGTGTGTGTGCGCAACTTCCTATCCCTATGATACAGTTCACTAAGTGGGAACTTCACCATGAACATACTCATATTCAACTCCAGACATCAAAGGCAAAGATATTAACCTAATCTAAGGCCTAAAACATACACTTGCAAAACATACACTTCTCTCATAGGAGAGTCTTCTAATCAACAACTACATGCAGAGGGACTGATAACTAAGACATCCAGGTACAATCTCCTCCCTGTCTCCACACTTTCTAGATTTTTCTGCAGTCACATCACTGCTCAACAGGACATTAGTTCAGTCTCCATGTATTTATTCTACTGTACAGATTATGGATGATATTCTGCTATCTTGTTACTACAGCCTACTGTGGTTATACATTGTGCATCCTTAATGATGAACATTAATTAACATTAATTGAATTAAGAATTATTGACAACATGTCACTTTAGCATGCATTTAGGTATCCCGAATAGAATCGGGATATTAGGTATCCTGGCTTTGCATTTGCGCTTGTAAACACCTTTTCCTGAATTCAGTATCCCGAATAAGCCCTTATCCCGGTTTCTGAGAAATCGGGATATGCTAGGTCGAGTACCCCGACTGATTCCGAACTGATTTCTGACAGTTGTGGAAAAAGATTCTAGAGTATGACGAGATGGAATGCTTATAAGCAGCAAGACAATCAAACGGCGCTCTTTAGAATCCTCGGGTAGAACATCACAAAGAACGCTATAATTAGTAATAGGAATATTAGTATTTATCATGTAAACAGGGGTATTAATAACCCGATTTCTCTGCATTCATGTCAACACTTTATCCCAAACATATCAAAACTGGGATAAGCCTCATATTCAGGATACTGAAGCGCATGTAAACATAGTCAATGGTTACAAACAGATCCACTGAAAGCTGGGGGATTAGGATTTCTGGTCTACACTGTTTTTCTTTCATGTTAGCCCTACTGTTGGCTAAAGAATGAATTCATGAGTCTTTGATGAATCGGTGCTTCTCATTTCTATGTTCAGACGATGCATGCCAACAGCGGGGTGACACACACACACACAGGATCACATCAGCCGCTATCAGACTCTCAGGGTAGGATGAGGGCCACAGGAAATGAGGAAAGACAGATGTGTGTGTGTGCAGAAATGAAAATGAAAAGAGGGAGTGAGAGAGAGAGGGAGAGCAAAAGAAAGGAGGAAAGAGAGAAAGGGAGAGCAAGAGG
The DNA here is from genome assembly GCA_015244755.2 of Tenualosa ilisha. Lineage (NCBI taxonomy): Eukaryota > Metazoa > Chordata > Actinopteri > Clupeiformes > Clupeidae > Tenualosa > Tenualosa ilisha. The sequence goes on from PYXC01001040.1 coordinate 410,074, forward strand.
AAGGAGAGTCGGAAGGGGGTAAAAAAAGAGCTATGTTTTAAAATGAGCTCCACGGGCACGGTCACCGTCGGCTGATTTAACTTTAAACAGGAAGGCCTGAAAAAAAACGGGATCTTGCTGAAGAGGGGGCAGTGTGCAATCAGACGGCTCCCAGATCGAGTATCAGGTACCGGGCTCCCTGGGCCATGTCTAGACTCTCTGGCACCTGCCTGGACTTTATTTACCAGCGGCTGGGGGCCAAGGCATGGGGCCCCCACTAGTACCCCCCTCCCTCACCCACACACCCCACCCCACACCCTATCCTTTAGGCATCTTCTCTCTGCCACACCACACAACCCTCCAGCTCTGGTCCTCCTCCTCCTCTTGTTCTTCTCCTTCACACAGCTCCATCCTTCTCTCAATCCATCACTCTATCGCACTCTCTTTCTCTCTCTCTCTCTGTATTTCTTTCTGTCTCTCTCCATCTCACGTCGCCTCATCCCTGCAATGTTTGGCCATCTCTCCCTCTCTCTCTCATCATCTTTCCACTTATCCATCTCCAGCCTCTTCTCTGTCTGCCTTGCTTTCTTTCTCCAACATCTTAGAGTGATTATGCTGGCAGACTGTTTGATCTATTGCTTCTTCCTACCAAAAAGGGCAAGCCATGCCATGGATATTCTAATACGCTGCCAAAAGATGTATGTGGGTCAGGGGTCAAGTTCAGGCTTGGAAGTTACATCATGTGTGTTGTTGTGTGCAAGGGTCATTTTTTAATGACCATCTGGTAGGCAATTTTGGCCTGTCATGGCAGACAGGCATTTTAAAGAGACCAGGAAACAAAAACTTACAGAGTGCTCTTGACAGCTAATCACAGAAACAACGTGAGGCCCTGCAATGATCAGAGAGAAGGCTTCAGACCCATAACCCATCACAGCAGACGAAAGGCTGCAGGTGCCATTTTTCTGTGGGAAATCTGTTAGTGAGTGAAAAGGAAAGTCATTAAACTCAATCATACATGGTTGCAAATATGGAGCATAACAATAACTCTACAGAGAAGATGAATTAGAAACACCAGCAATGAAATTAATTTTAATTAACTTAATTACGTAAGTGTGTGTGTGTGTGTGTGTGTGTGTGTGTGTGTGTGCATTTGCGTGTTTGTGGTTAAGAGTTGGACAGGGACAATGATCCATATCAGTGTAAAAGTGGATCCCATGGGGGAGGGCAGCCTGAGCCCTGGATCAGAGACTGGGTGAGAGAGGGGCCATGGCTGCGGCTGCGGTACCTGCTGGCCGGGGCTAGGGGATCCTCAAGCTGAGGCCGTGATTAGTGAAGTATGCTCAGCGCACATTATCACATCCCAAACTGGAAACAGATGTGGCCACGGGGGACTGAGAGAAGAAGTCAGGGAGTGAGCGAGTGGGGGGGGGGGGGGTGAGCATACTGAAAAGAGAGGGGGAGAAATGGTGAGAGAGGGAGAGAGAGGGAGTTGGGGGTAGTGGGGGAGAACTACTACCCTCCCTATTTTGGGGTTAATTGGGAGAACAGGAGGAGGAAGAATAAATGTTTCTACCATTAATAACTGCCGGGTAGGAGGCAGTGCCCTATGCCCCACCCGGAACATATGCTTCTCATCAGACCTGCAGCCTCAAACTCCAACACAGCAAATGGGGGCGGGGGAGATAGTGGTGGTGTTTGACACGACAATTATGGCTAATCAGTGTGTCTAATAGATTTGATGAATCTGTTTTCTCTAAATGCTTTTTACTTTATCAAGCTATTAAGGAGGCTGAGGGGGTTAACCCAGGATGAGGATATGGACACATAGTATAGGTGTGTGTGTGTGTGTGTGTGTGTGTGTGTGTGTGTGTGTGCATTATGCCTCTGGCATAATATACTAATACTGACACATTTAATTTAAAACACAAATTTCAAGTGTGACTAATGACAGACATAACCCAGAGCTCTAGGACACCAAGTAGTCTGGTGACAGAAGAGACTTAAATTAAGAGGATCTCGAGTCGAGGAAGACGACGGACATCCTTTCTTTAAACACTCTTAACGATACCAGTGATATTTGCTAAAAAACAAGTACTGCTACACCTTTCATTTCACAAATCACCTTACACATTGTCTTCACAGCACTGTGGCATTCTTCGTCACATCACTGTATTAAAAGTGCCGCAGATGCACAGTAAAGTAGGCTTTGCCACAGTCTGGGATGAAACATCTGACTAAGTGCCCTTAAGAGACTTTTTGACATACATTCAAAATACTGTTTATTGAGTTCTCACTTTTCATCCACCTCACGTGGCTACATGTGTAACCATTTTAGTAGGAGAGAGGACTGCAGTGTATGGAGCTGTAGTGTAACTTGTTTCTTTACAAGCATCTGACTATTACAGCACGGAAGACATAAAGCCATTTTAATTTTGTTCCGCCATCATTGCACATCCAGATATGTTTTATGGTGACAGCTCTGCTCTAAGTGCTTGGCAGTGATGGATAGCCTGTCTGGAAGAGAAAAGAAACTCATGGAGAGTTGGAATAGGGCAGAAATAAAACACGGCTGAAAAGGAGCGGCGGGAGGAATAGATGGAGATCAAGAACATAACAGAGGAGGCACAAAAGGTTGTCACAGGATGTAAAGAGAACACTACCAAGTAGTTGGTGCATGACCGTAATGCAGGACTTTTAGCCTACGTATGTTACAGCGAGGCTATGTAATACAGAAATATATATACCAGTAGACAGAAAAATGTATATTTATCTATAAAATATCAATCTAAAAATCTACATAGATTTTTTAAATTGGGAAGATGTATATAAATACTATTATTAGATATAATTCATGCATCTTGTGATGACTGATATATTTGCTAGCATTTCAATAGCCACATTATGATGACACTAGTGCTACATGATGGTTGGATGCGGAGGTCACACTGGGGAAAATGGAGGTTGTGTAATAGGGAATGATGGGATATGACGGAGGTTGTGGGAACCGGAATTCATAATGATCATGTAACATCCTGCTGACTCATCTCCACACCATGCCACGCCACGATTCTCTATCCTCCCAGAGCACGTCTGATCGTTTGGGGACAGGATCGTTGGTGTTTCCAAAGAACCAATTGCAAGACACATGGGAAAGAAATTGCTTTCAGATGGATAAGGCGAAAGCAAAGAGCAGATTGGGAGGAAGGGTCTGAACGGATCGTGGGTGGTGGTACGGCGAGAGGAGGGGCTTCAGTCCACACTCCCACAGTGCCGTGCGGCCCCACGCCAGCCTGGAACGCACTCAGGTCTGTCAAAAGTCATCTGTGTGAGCGACCCCCCCCCCCCCCCAAAATCCCCAATGCCTCCCCCACACACACACCCCACCACCTCACCTTCCTCCCTCTTTACATATCCAGACATGACAGGCAAAAGGGGAATTCCATGGGTGGGGTGAACCAGACGTTGCGGTAAACGGGATCCGAACTGATGTTGTGACATTTGAATTCCAGCAAATGTCGTTAGCCTTCTTCAGTCATTATAGCTAGAGACAGGAAACTCACTGGCTTTGGCTATTAGTTTGTGGTGTTAACACAACTAAATACCTGCCATGATTTTCAGACAAAATACACGTCTCGTAAGACTGTGGCTATGTACGACAACCTAACAACCCTACATGTGATTTTGTGCAGTTACACAGTGCATTATGAGGGCTAGAAATGGCTTGGCAATGGACCAGTCTGTCAGCCATGTATTACCCACTATATTATTACTGTTATATAATTATACTGTATGTAGCATAGAACGATTCTCAAACCCAGCATGCAAAAAAGAGGGAGAGGTTTTTGCATCGTTTTCATCACTAAACTCCTTGAACTGAGTTTGACTGTCACCTAAATCCAATCAATAGACAACACTACACCACAAAAAAATGCTCATTTGCTGAGTTCAGTCATTAACATAAAAACACTTCAAACATATCAGTGTGTGTGTGTGTGTGTGAATGTAAGTGTGAATGTGTGTGGGGTGTCTTTAGATTTAGGTAGGTGTATGTATAGTATAGTATAGTATAGTATGTATATGTAATGTCTCATTTCACCATATTTAATTGCCAGATCAACAGTGGCCCTAATACAGTGTTTATTCCTAGATGGTAAACAGCTAGTAAGAAAATATGAACACAAGACACAACCACAGGCATGTACAGAACTAAAGAGAGAAGTGGATGAACCTAAGGGATTATTCGCACTATCCTGGACTCCTTCCGATGTTAGGAACACTTGAAAAAAGTAATCAAATTTCAAGTTTAAAACAAATCAGCTCCCTAAGACAACACAAGGGTCAGAAAGATGCAAGTCTCAAATAACAGAGATGTTGTAACAGTGGCAAGATGACTTAACAGGTTATTGATTAGAATACCATGCTCTTTATCACAGTCAAAGATGTGGCCTTTTGATGACTCTCCTAGATCCATGACATGTCTTGAGACAAAGATATTATTTTTAGCATCTTTGTTTACTCCAACAGATGGGTCTCTCCATGCATTTGTGATAGCTTGCTAAGTGGCACTCATTCATGGCCATGAAGTTGACGAACTGTAAGACTAATGTTATGATCTCTTTGTCTGCTTTGAGGGGTCTGTTCTCTGTAGCATGACCACTTCCTTACCTTTTCCTGTAGGGGAATATGACTACAGGCCTACTACAAAGTCTTTTAGTTCTGTTAAACTGCCTCTGATCACAGTAGTGTCATATGAATACTGAGTCATGATTGAAGCATATAATCTTTCCTCTATTTGCTGCCTTTTGGTAAGAAACACATTGTGTTTCCATGTTTTGTTTCTATTTCTCTCTGGAAGAACAAAGCCTCCCTTCTCTATTGAATACTGGGTTGTACCTTTGGCCCAGGTAACTGAGCTAAGGATTGGATTTTTGTCTGATTGCTAACCTAAGCTTGGAGCGTGATGCAAGACTACACTGAAGTTGCCTTTTGGCATGAACACTTCAGCTCATTACTTTATTAGACAAGAAAATACTGGCAATGCTGCTGCAAAATCTCATTTGAAAGCTTTTTGTTGTGAAAAATCACAAGTCTTCAAACTTCACAGATGTGAGAATGGAAATGCAACCAACATGATTCCCGTTTGCCTGCGTAAACCAACACAACTATATATCCTAGTGAGTTCTGATACTTGAGATAGGGAATTAATCTTTGTGCATTTATTCTGCAAAGAGTTAAGGAATGTTGTTCATTGTCACGTGACATCGCCCCCCAACCCCCAAACCCCACCCCTTTCCCTGCAAGAACATGTTGCGTGCAGATGTGGCCACACCGCAGGCTCTTCAAAGCATCTCCCTTCAGGCCCACTCATATTGCAATGCCAACTGTAAATGTCCGGGACACGCAGAGCGGAAAATATGAAACCTTTCAAACTGCTCCTAAATGCGATGCTTTGCTCAAATCCGAGTTGCTTTCAGGGGGGAAGGGAAAAATATGTGTGCCCTCTGCCTCTCCTTCTCTTTGTTTATGTACAAATGGCTGATGCCGCTAAAATGAATGAGCCATATAGAAGTGGAGTCGCTGCTGATGGAGACTCTGACAGTTGTAAAAACAAAACAGTTTTGAAACAGTGTCTGACATGTTTAAATCTCACACATTCTACTGCACACATTCACAAATGAACACTTACCAGTGAAGCATAGCACTATACATTCTGACGTCCTGACTACTGTATATTATCCCATACATTGCCATATATTAGTTAATGGTGTCATTCAAAGCTTCATTATTCCATGTGAGTCATGCAGTCTGATGGAAGAAGACTGAGCATTAACCTAATAGTTGTGCACACTAATGCATGAAGTCATAAACCCACCTATAAAGCTGCAGAACATCACATCCACAGCCCTAGTCTCTCACAGAGGCTGTTGTAATTGATACTGTAGGGAAGACTCAGTGGTTGGGGGAAAGTGAAGTCTCCCACACATGCTGTGCTTAAATACAGTAGTTTTCTCTCAGCAGATGTGTGCACGAGGGTGAATACCATTTAAAGTGGTTTATCAATTATGAAATCAGTCTGAGCTCAAACGACAAGAAAACCCACGGCACTATAGTGCTGGCGAGAGCGCAGTGTAATTAATGTCGTTCAAAATAAATAATGTTGCTCTGACATTGAAATGGATGAATTAAAACAAGACTTAGAAGTAAGCTGAAAACAGTGAAGTGAAAATACAAGTTTGAATAATGGAAATTTTTGTTTCAACCAACATTTTGGCTCGTCTCTTTCCTCCAGGCAAATTGCCTTGACACTTTCTTTTAATGCTTTTAGACTTGCAAGATTTGGCAGAAACAGATGGCGTTTGTCCTTGTATTACCATAATGTATTCAGTGTGAAAAACATTATTATCATATTTTTATGGTGAGAAAGCCTCCTCCTACTGAGGGGTTCAGATGTTTTCAATCAATCCCACTATTTGTGTGTAAAAGTGAGTATGTATGTTGTTTGTGATATTAGGTATCAAGCTCATACTTAATTGGAAGCTAAGGTTAACAAGTTGATTGAATGATCAGGGCCCTCCATCCTCTCTCTCTCTGTCTTTCTCCCTCATAAACACACACCCACACCCACACACACTCTCACGTTCTGATTCTCTCATTATTATTTCTCTGTCCCTCACTTCCCTCTCGACCTCCCTGACCCCATCCTCTCTCTGTATCAACACACTCAGCAGTCGGCTTAATTGCCTGCCTCTCTGCATTAATAAATGACTCGTCCTCACTCCTAACTAGTTTCCCTCTGCGTCGACCACTCTCCTGTTCTCCCATCCCATCTTATACAACTTCCATGCTTTTCCTTTCCTCGTGTTGGTCTTTCGTGCTCTCCCCCATTCCTCCGAGCGGCGCTCATCAATTAGTCCCCAAGCGCTTTAGAACGGCAGGGGTCATGAGGTCACAGGGTTAATATAAGAATGAGTCCAATTTTCAACAAGTGAGGCCGCTGTGGGAGAGGTGGAATGTGGGCTGGCCACATCAGTGGGGATGAGCCCCGGGTCAGTCGAGCCCTGATGGAGCCGCCGAGAGTCACTCACCCATCCGTCTCTCCTGGTCAAGCGGAAACGCCAAAACTCTATTATTTGTGAGTCGCCTGTTGAAAAGGGGGCTGCTGATTTTCACTCTGAAAAGTGTGGAAATGTTTAAGAGAGCATAAATCACAGTTCACAAAGCAGTTCTCAGATGCTGCCAGTGTCAAGGGCTAACCACCACAATCCATTTTCCTGCTTCAATACACACACACACACACACACACAAACACAGACATACACCACACACACACATGCACGCACGCACGCATGCACGCACACACACACACACACACACACACACACACACACACCTGAAGGTATTGATATTTGCTGTAAAACTGAAATAGATAAATGCCTTTGGTAATTTCTTTAGATCTGCCTGGCTGTTGTAAATTTCAACTGGATGACACACAGAAAATAAACATCATACTATATAATTACAAAATTGGTCTTGCATTACAACTGCTATGCATAATATATTTAACGTATTAATTTAGCATGCTGCAACATAAATATCCCATAAATGTAGGCTATGCATGATGTATGATGATTTTCATTTATATATACTATGTTGACCCCTGCTAATAAGCATTGGCTTTAAAAGTTTTGGTTTGTGGCAGTTTTAAAAGTTTTGGTTTGTGGCAATTTAATTGCAATTGTATGTAATGCTCGACATTATTGTTTGCAGACAGAACCTTGATTTACATGCACTCCAGAAGTACCTTAATTACATGAAAATGTTGTCTACATCAGTTGAACTACAAGTGATTCCTTTGGATACATTTTGAGAAATATCATTAAACTAAGTATGTAAACTTAGTAGAACTAAGCGTCATATATTTGAATGACCAACGCTGTGTGCTCATGGGACAGTAAATGAAGTTAAACTGGCAGATTTACAAGGCGTGAGTGTGTGTGTGTGTGTGTGTTACATTAGGACATACTTCATTGAAAAAAAATGATATGAAAACTGAGGCACTCATGGCTTCATTTCTACGGTGCCATATACTGTCTTCCCTTGAGTAATTAGGCGCATGTTACCAGTAGGCGAAATTCATAGCACATACTTCCATCAGTGTGGTTAAATACCTCAAAAAAGAAATCACTGATTTTTGGCTCTGGTATAAACTTACATTGTTTAAGAGTAATCATATCATAAGCACAGAGGAGAGTGTGGATGAGTGCAACTAAGCTTAAGTCACTATTTTTTTTTCTGACTGAGTTGAGAGCAGACTGATTGGTATTTAAATGGGTAGAGGGAAGAGGTGCGCAAAATGTGGTTTCTTATGTTAGCAATAGTTTTGTAGCTGAAATACTTATTCTTCAATATAGGAAAACATGAAAATGTGACTACTTAAAAATACAGAAAACAGCAGTTTGTAAAACATAATACTTGTCATTTGCAAAACGTGATCGTGACTATACATATCTATTGGAGCTTTGAACACCTACTGAACCTGCTGTGGCATCACCTGTTGACATAATTATGCACATGTGACATTACTACCAATGGCAACAGTGCCAAAAATATAAAGAAATTCATCATGATAGCATGATAATAATAGAATGTATTATATTTTAGTTGGTCTTTAGTCTTCTTGAGTCTTCACAAAGAAGCAGGGATTTAATTAGTTGTTGAGAGTTATATGCATTATTATGTTAATATTAATAATAATATTAATAATATGGCATTTGTTCAACCTACGACCTTTCCATATGTATCCTTAAATTCTCCACAGTTGCTTCAGAATTATTACACTGGACTTCATAATATTAATACTAAACAATTAAGAGTTAAGAGTAAGGCTTTCATAAGTCAACTACCTCATGCCATTATGTGAGTCGTAAAGACACAATACCCTCAAAACAATTTACTTTAACAGGTCAAGCTCTGAACTGTACTCTCTGATATTTTTGTAATCTTACATATCCTCAATTTCTATAGTCTTATCACAATATAATAGTATGAAAATCCGGAGAATACCAGAAATTCCTGCAGTTGTCTTATAAAATAGTGACTATTTAAAAAAGCATTCATTCCTTGAAAAAAATAGTGTAAAAAATGTTCTATGCACACAATGCGTAATTATACATGGCTTAACTAAGCATGGATATAGATCACGTCACGACTTGAACTGAGACTGAACGAGATAAATTTGAGTGCTGTAAGGTGTCAGGCCCTCCTCGATATTTAGATGGGCCAAATGATTCTTGATCAAATGGATAAATATGTCTCCTGATTTTAACATCGGTTAGCATACAGAAATTGTATGGACGGCATCCTTCCTTTTAGAGGAGACTACTGTTTACGCATACTTCGAAAGATGCAATCAGTAAGCTGTGGGTAGATCGAAATAGGCCTACGATTGCTGATACATTATTTTACATATGCATCCTACCTGACAGGGAGAGTCGTACTAAATTGAGGGCCATCTCTCCCAGCTACAAAACAGCCCATCTAGCATTTATGTGATAAATTGAAAAAAAATAATAATAAGAAGAAAAAAACGTCTGCACGCGTGGTGGTGAAATCAAATATTTTTCAGTCTGAGTCTGCATTTTTGTGTCAATAGTTGTTGAACTATCCTTTCTCTGGCCCAAAGAACCTTCTGCTAGTGCCACATGGCGACATTGACTCTGGTCAAGATTTATATTGCTGCAGGAGACGGCCAGAGCATGAGAAAAGGGTAATGACCAAAAGTCAACCAAATCCGACCTTAATTAAAAATACGCACAGGACGAGAGAGAGCGAGCACATCTGTTTTCAATCTGCTGCCCTTTGATGACATCAATGGGTTCTTTTCGCAGATTGAAATGGGGGTGTTGTTCAAACCGTTGGACCCAAGTGAGAAATTTCCTGTCAGAACTACAGTGGAATCACTGTATTGTATGGGCCAAAATTACATGTGGTTTCTCTCATGACTAAAGCAAATTAATATAATATCGTAATAATAAAATGACAAAGACAATGAAAAGTTGGAAAGAAAACTCCGAAATGTTAAAGAACTTGCTTCGGAGTGTTTGTTTAAATTAGCCTGTGAAGTTTAAGCCATGAACTTCCACATTGTTTGACCGTGTGAGTGCTGCGCCGGTAGTCAGTAATCAAAGTTGTAAGTCACCACTCAGTTTCAGTTCACCCATACAGAAAATATGAAGTCGACCCCAGTCGAGCCATACTGTGTGGATGGATGACTTGTGGGTGAAAAAAGTGTGTTTTATTAGTGCTGCGATGTGAGGGTGGGATTCTGTGGGCATAGAAAGGCCGCCTGTAAGGCGACAAAAGACGCTCAGAAGCTTAGGCGCGTAATGAGACTTTCATGCATCGCGATTACTTTCCCAGGGGACCTAATAGCTCGCGCGTGTTCAACAGCTCAGGCGCGAGGAGAGCCCAGAGGGTTCGGCCTCTCTCGCAACACGCGCCTCTGCCGGACTTCATCACTTCCGCAGCCGAACATCTCATCTCCCTCTCGAGTTCTGCTCGCAATGAGCTTACGAGTGCATTCCGTAATTACAAACTCGGGCGAGGCTCACGCACGCTGAGCCGTTTCGAGGACACGTTCAGTTCCTACCCAGTTTTGTCTATTTAAGCAACAACTGTGGTAAATCTGGACGGTGAACGATGAACTGAATACATCAGAATACGTTTGAAAATGTCAAAAACTTGCTTGTGACATTTGAGCCAAACTGGACTAAAGATGCTGGGAAGTCGCAACTGAAGTTACAATCGGATTCTTTTTTCCTGCTCAGAGTGAAAATGTCTTGTTGCTGAAATACAGTTTGGTTGGATCAAATATTATAATAATTTTGTCGGTTTAGTCTGCGTCATGACTTCTAGCTATGCGCCTGTAGTGGACAGACAAGCCACGCTGCCCTGTCGAAACGAAAGTCCGATCACTGCTAACCTGGAACATTTGCAGGCTAAAAAAAACTTCTCTGTAAGTCACCTGTTGGACCTGGAAGAAGCGCGTGAAATGGTGGGAACACAGACGGAGGACAACACCGGAGAATCGGGTCGGAATATGTTGGAGTCTCCCGGTTTAACGAGTGGCAGCGACACAGCACAACAAGAAAGTGAGTTTGGAAAATGGTATGCGGGGATTTGCCAGCGTTGGTGATAACGATAGAGTGTTTCAGTTCTCCAGTAACATTATCAGTATCGGTAGCCTAATTTATTGGAGGCTAAATGTCAGTGTCATGATACGCGTATTTGACATTTGTTGTCAAGTAGGCCGAGACCCAACGTGCATTTTCACGTTCTTATTTCTAGAATCCTCCTTTAGAATAAATAAACTAATGACTAATGATTTTTTGAGAATGCCAACCTACATGGGCCATGTTTATAAGGTATAGCCTAATGTTGTCTAGGCCTCAGACTCACACCATGGGCTACTGAGAATTTAACTTCACTTTGACAGCAGATATCGACTAAATGTCGGTAATGAAAGTCGTACTGAAGTCTACAAAAATTATTTGCCATTATTTGTTTTGGGTATTACGCTAATGGCTCACGAACTCACAGGGTCTTGCGGAGGCCCACTAAGATGAGATGAGCACTTCTATCGACCATTGCAGCGCACTTGACAACCGATAACACTAACAATTAAAACTCAATGACTTTTAAAAACGTGGCAGTTGTAGAATATAGTCTAATAATAAACTAAAGACTTGTGGTCGGTGGCTCAATTGTTCTTTTGGTTTTGCCTGTCTTAACACTGTGGTTGAGCAGGCCATAATACACAAATTAAAATAATACTTGTAACAGGTGCCTACAATTTACACGTTTTTTAGCAGTTGCATTGTAGAGCAACGTTGACTATCGTTTTAGAATAGCCAGTTAGGCCTAGTTCATTGTTATCCATGTGATCTGTTTTTGTGTGCTGGTGTTGCAGTTTTAATATTGGTGCGTTATTTTTTATGTATTCATACTGTCAGGGACAAGCGCAAGCCACTAATTTTGTCAACGTATTGTGCTTATTAATTTTTAATTTTCAACATTTGTTTGCGAGGCCTACCCCGTCACTATTCATAATTTGTTATGTTTCACAAATCTACGGAAAATAGGCCTAAACCTTGCAAATGAAAGTCAATGTATTGTTCTACCCATATTTGTAAATATGTGTGGGCTATGTTTAACGTATGAAAGGAGCAGTTAAAGGAGACAGTTTGGGCGTCACAGTTGTAGCCCATGATTAAATAATTACGTAAAAGCACCATTGCCTTCTCGGACCTGATCAACAGCAAAGTGATTCAATAAAGCTAGCGCCTACAAAAATAGTTGAATTACCAGTGTAGTCATTATGTTTTAGGTTACTTGGAAGTTGCTGAATGACATTCAGGTGGAATGTGTGCTTCCATCCGTCTTGGGCATTTATAGGGGGTTTCCGAGCGAATCGATTGGTCACTGCTTTTTCCCGTGCGCGTAGTTTTATGAGCTCATCTTGGTACTGTTTGATGTGAGAGTGTTGGAAAGAACGGCCCCAATCTCACGACAGTCCCCTCCGCCCTCTCCTTGCGTTCCTACACTTACCTTTTTGGAATCTGTACACCTACCCGTAGTCCTTCAACCCCCACCCCCACCCCCCATAGTCCAAATAACTTGTTGCTTCCTCACCGTTTAGTTTCGCTTTGCCCCTCAGGTGTTCACTTCACTTCGCCTAAGCGAAACGTTGGCGTTTATTTAACTTGGTCTACAAACTAAAAGTAGGCGGGTGCATAGATATTACTTAGGAATACGCCTTCCTCCATATGCTTATTTGATATATGACAATTGCATTTTACCTGTGTGAATTTAATCAGCCTTAAATTGGAACGAGCAACGAAACACTCAAAATCTTGACCTGCGCCTCTTGTCTCTGAGGTGTATAGGCCTACTATATTCGCCCTGAAATATGGGGAATATGGACTATTTTAAAACAATATGAATTGCAAAATTTCGTTTTCCTTCGATAGAACTAACGAGTTCATATTGCTTTATTACTTAAAATATTCCTTTTTGATAGCTTTAATTGTGAAGTATAGACTGTGATTATCATGGGAAAAAGCGAACATGTGGTCACGATTTGATATAATTTGTCTTCTGGCGCTTCTCTCATTAATTATCGCAATCTGTGTTTTCTTTAATAACATCGATGGGATCAGGAAAGACTCATAAAACAATCGAGTCTTGCCAGAACTGTCAGTGCATTGCTTGAAAACACCAACATCAACACAAGGCTTAGACCACGGACCACTACTGAGGTCCATTCAGTTCTAGAGATATTGTTCTCAGCTTCAAGCCAACTTTTACATCCTTCATAAAAGTGCCCCTCTAAAATTAAAAGATAACGTTTTAGGCACTTCAAACAAATGAACAAACAAACAAAACGTTTAATGTAGAATTCTCTAAACTATAATACTGTGCTCAGACTGTTGGCTTGGCTAATCCATTCTGAAAATTCCTGACTGTTGTTATTGTTGTGTCCTTTTAATGTGTGTCTGCCACATCTAACAAAAGTTTAGATGTTTTTCCATATCTTCTCACTTTATCCTGAAAGAAAGAAAACATTCAGTATCAGTTAGCATAAAACCTTTCTATATCAACAAATCATCTTGCTGAAGTGGATAATGGCCATGTTACATCCATCTTGATCACTTTGTGTGTCTCTCTCATTGCCTCTGTGTCAGATGAGCGCCTGAACAGCGACGAGAAGAAAAAGAGGAAGCAGCGTCGGAACAGGACGACCTTCAACAGTAGTCAGCTGCAGGCCCTGGAGCGCGTCTTTGAGCGCACACACTATCCCGACGCCTTTGTCAGGGAGGACCTAGCACGGCGAGTCAACCTCACTGAAGCCCGCGTCCAGGTTGGCCACACATCATCCTGTGAAACTTTGTTTTTGTCATGTTTGTATTGATGTTGATAAAATCTTCAAGGTTGTAGATTGTTTGCATCTGTGCAGCTGATTTGGAGTTAATGTAGATGGACACATGAGACAATTGTTATTGACTTTAGTGACCTACTGGAGCTGAAAAGTGTAACCGCACTTCAAACAGATGTTTTTGGGTAGCTTCACAAGCTCAGGAAAACACAGCATTTTATTAATTATAGATCTCTGTTCCAGTGCATAATTAGAAAAGGGGTGACTACGCATGTTCTATGGGGACACACCAGCTTCTTAGACCCAGCCCCTCTGGTAGCTGTCTGTATCCTGTCATGATTTTATAGCAATAGCAAAAATAGCAGACTGCTTACACATTCAGTAGCAGTGAACTCATTATCTCTGGAAGGGACATGTCAGCTCATTTGTGACTTCTTCCCCCTCAGGTGTGGTTTCAGAACAGACGGGCGAAGTTCAGACGGAATGAGCGAGCTATGTTGGCCAGTAAGAATTCCTCTCTTCTCAAGTCATTCTCCAGCGATGTGACAGTGGAACAGCCAGTCGTCCCTCGACCTGCCCCAAGACCCAATGACTACCTGTCCTGGGGATCATCCGCCCCTTATAGGTACTTCTTTCCTCTTATGCATCACAATCTGGAAACGATCCAGAGAAGCTTCTTCTTAGACCTTTCAAGAGCTAAAGGGTCTGTTTAAAGCATTTAGGGCCTTTGCACAGATCATTTTCCACATGAAAAATCATTAATTGGCATAGGAGGTTCATTTTACCTACCTAAGGTTCCCAGTGGCGGGAATTTCTCTAGAGCTAGTCGCCAAATCGCTCCCAAAGGAGATCTCGAAAGACCTCCTCTCCATCAGATGATGATTAATGGAAGCTTTAAGGATTATTCTGCAACAAAACGCTTAAGAATCTCTCAGGGCTTTGCACAGTTCTTTTTTTTTTTTTTCTAAATCCTCCCTTTAAACCACTAACCTCAAATCGATTTAAGCTGCTGTACTAATCAAGAGCAGTCGTCATTGAACCAGGTGCTGGAAAATGATAGTTGTAGTTTTTGACTGAACTCCTGGCAAAATAATTTCATTTGCTAAGGGACCATACTGGTAAAATAAATCTTGTGATTTCTCTAGTTTTGGATTAAATGATGGAGTCGGGTTCAACAGCAGGTAGTGAAATGATTAAAGCTGCTTTTAGGTGTGCTTAATCAACTACTTTAATCAGAATCTGGCACCACTGCCTACCTCAGTAGATATAATCACAGCTCCAGTGTATAAGTGGCGCACTTCAGTTTCCTAACTATAAAGTGAGATACTATTTCATAACAACCTGCCAATTGCTTCTGCTGAATGTGATAGATTAAAGCAGTTCTGCAACCCAGACCTACAGTTCCTGAAATAGATCCCTCTTATAACATAAATAACATAAATTTCAGTGAACGACACAACAAATCTCCACCTGGAAATGCATTAGTCCAGCACTCCTTGCCCTAGTGGTCTCCCCACACCCAGCTAGTCTCGACGATGTTGGATGCCTAAGACACATTTCTGACCATTTTTTACATTTCAAGCTGCCAAAGACAAGAGAGTCAGATGTATGTGTCATGAATTTCCAAGCATCTGGTGAAGTAGACCTCCGGGAGATTTGCTAGCATCCGGGTCAGTAGCCACTCAGAATATAGAAAGAGCTCACCTAGAGTTCTGCTGTAGAGGCTAGGCCATGCTGAGCACTCCGTAATGTTTACCCACCTCATCAATGAGAATCTTTGCAGTGTGAAACGTCCTGCAAAGTCACTTTTTTCTGACAAATAAATCTTAGTTGATGTAATACAGCTGATGTAATAGCTATGCTACCACTTTTACCATTGTTAATGTGATAACTTTTTACAGACTTAAAACTTAATTTTTAATTTTCTATGATTTTCTTTATCTAGTGCCATGGCCACATACCCCCCGACATGTGCCAACACGACCACAACTCAGGGAATGAACATGGCCAACAGCATTGCCAACTTGAGACTAAAAGCAAAGGAGTACAGCTTGAACCAGGTGCCCACTGTCAACTGACTGGACAACACCTCCACCCCTGTACCCTCAACACAGACACACACACACACACACACGCACACACACGCACACACACACACTTCCAACTGGGAGCATATGGTTTCAGTTAGACAACTGAGACTACAGTCCTTAGGGGCACTCCAATAAGCATTCCATCCCAAGGACTATTGCGCCAAGAAGACACCATAACAAGGACACTCCCTGCACCCAATACAAAACCATTACCCAATGCCAATCCAAGTACCATTCAGACTGAAACGAACAGCTCTTTGCTTTTCATCTTAATAGCGGCTCCTTATTAACTCATCTGCAGAAGACAACGGTTCCGACTCGGCTTTAAAATCTACTCCTCTGCCCTGTGCTCCAGTGAAAAAGATCTAGCTCTTCAGCCAACAACAACAGTACCACCACTAGAAGAGGATTCAGATCCTCTGCAGGATACAGAACCGCAGCGCAGGCCTCTGTTTTGTAACAGAACACTAAACGGAAATTGAGCTATACTTCAGTGCACTTGTGTGTTTAAGTCTTCTGCCACGCTATTTGAAAAGCCACAGAAGAAACAAGTCCGAAGACAAAGCTCACATGTTTAAACACATAATTAAGCTTCTGATAATGGAAAAGCTGTGGTTGATTTCTTACTTCGCTCCTCAGTCATCTGTGGGATGCCTATGAACTTCCAGAGACTTGGTAGCATTGGACATCCCCCAACAAGGAGTCTGCTAACTGGTGAAGCCCTCTGGCCTGTGGAGTTTAAGCATGAGATTAAGAGTGAACATAAACCCAGGAGGGGTTAGTTTAAGTGCCTCAGAAACAGAACACTAGACTTGGGTCCTGTTCATTGTTTTTTTAATCATTGGAGCCAAACTGTTTTTTTAGTTTAAGGTCAAGCATATTCTCTTTTTTGTATATTAACTGATTATATCCAAATGTGTAATGTCATTGCAATAAAAGGATGTGCTTTGAGCATCGATACTGGATGAGTTCACCAGCTCATGTAAGTGCTATACTTATTCTCTTAGATGTCCTCGCTGCTGCAGGCAACAGCATGAACAATTTCAAACTCTGAGTTTTAAACACTAATACAATTATTATCACATGCACTAAAAGTATTGTAGAATAAATAGATGCAGTTTTTACTTAATTGGTTGTTTTTTATGGCTGGTAAGCATGATTGAAATGATCGACCACATGTCAAAATAACAATTACACAACTACTTCAGATACTCATTTTTCCCCTGGCACTCAAAAAGCCTGGGCCTTTTTAGCAACAAGAAAAAAGGAAAAAAAGAAAAAAGAAATCAATGCAAAAAGCAAACAAACAACACTTGGTTGGACAACAGCCTGACCGAAGCAACAAACAGCTGCAGAATATGACGGTTGGAAGAGCCTGTGGCTGGAGCTGGCTTGAGCTGGAAGTTTGGAAGTGAGGAGGAAATGTGTGTTATTTGCTCATGATGGACTCCTCGCTGCTGGAGGCCTCTGACTCCTCCAAGCAGCTGGAGAGCACTGAGGTGTTCATTTCGTCTCTCTGCTGCACCTCCTCTGTAAAAACAGTGTGTGCCTTGGACTCTGTATCCCTCTTGGCCCCTAAGTGGCCACAAGCTGTATCTCAGAATGGCTGATCTGAAGGTTGTTTACATGCCTGACCCCCACACACACACATCTCCCCTTTTGGTCATCTGATTGCACGTGACCTGGCATGACCTATGAAACTTAGGGTTAGCCACAGCATGTGGAGGTTATATGGTCACTTGACTCCACTGTGCGCTGGACTTTCCATAGTAATTCTATCAGCGAATATTTCCACTGTCAAATTCTGGTAGCATATTCGACGCTTCATGGCCTTTGAGCAATTTCAGTGGATGTTTGTACCAAGGTTCAGTTGTTTCTTATAGCTTAACGTTAGGGGTTAACACTGGGGTCATAGGCAGACTTGGTAAAGTAAATAAAGTGGAGCTTGGCAATCAGAGAGAGTGAAACTCCCGGTGGTGGTCGTGGAGGGGGTATGGCACGAAAGGAAACAGACGTTTTCTTTAATGAGTCTCATTTTGAAACATTTTTTTTCCCAAGTTTCCTGCATTGAAACTCAACCTCCCACATTAAAATTCCAGTTGTCTTTTCCAACAGCAACGTCCTTTCATGTGGCCTCTCCCCACGGTGCCCTGACCCGGCTCCATCTCGTGCGCTGCTTAGCGCTCCGCGGCCGGCCTTTATGGCCCCCATGGCCCCAGTGAGTCAGCCCAAGAGAGAGAAGAAGAAGAGAGAGAGAAAAAGAGAGAGAGAGAGAAAGAAAGAGAGCAAGAGAAGACCTGAGGAGAGCTCCTGCTGCTCTGACTCCCCCCCCCCTCCCCCCATCCAACACACACAAACACACACTCAGTCACACACACACTCACAGCTCACACCCTTTACTTCTTTACTGAGCCACCGCCTTTTCCCTCCGTCTTCCATCCCACTTAGTTCCATGGGACAAATGTCACCGGCCGTCAGTCAGCTACGTGATCTGTCACCGAAGCTGACGCTCCTGCGAGTGATGAATTTGTCATCGCCCGTGAAGATGGCAGAGACAGTCGGAGACAGTGATGCTAGACTTGGAGGACGTTTTGCAGCACTTCTCTTCTCGCTTATGTTTCGTTTCATCTTTTTCGTTTGTGAACGTTCCGGTCGGTCGATGCCAGGATGGAGGGGGAAAAAAGTTTTAAAACGTTTTTTTTTCAGACTGTAAAGTCAGATTTGAGCTACAGTTGACGAGCACGGGAAGAAGGGATGAAGGGGGGGCGGGGGGCGCTTGGGTTGGTGGTGGACTGAAGGTCTCTTTGGTGCACTTCCTTGGCTGGGCATCCATCTCACCTTTCACAGGCTGGATCCTCTGACCTCAAGTGCTTCCAGATGACCTGAGCCCTAGCAGCCCACCCCCCACCCCCACCTCCACCCCCACCTCAACCCCTCACGGACACATGGCTCCATGGATGACAAGCGAGCCGCTCACCCCCGTCAACCTCAACATCTGGAGCTCATTAGGAAGGAGACAGTCTGAGAGAGAGAGAGAGAGAGAGAGAGAGAGGGAGGGAGGGAAGCAAGGAGAGGGAAGGGGTGGGGTGGAGGAATGGGGATGGGGTGGTGAGGGGTGGGGGTGGGGGTGAGAGAGAGAGTAGAAGGGAGTAAGAGTGAGAAAGAATGAGTGAAAAAGGGGAGAAAGAGAAAAGTTGAAGGAGGGGTCCTTAGGACTGAAAGCGTAAACTTTCTCAAACAAGTCTGAGGATTTCTTCCCTTTTACATTGACAACATGTATACACTCAATCACTCTGGACAAACTAACAGTCAGGAGTTGCTGTGTTATCCTCTCTGCGATGGTCAGATTTCTCTCGTATAAACCAGAGTTTAGAGAGCTTCTGGAGCAAAAAAGCTAAACCCTTTGGAATTTGAGATTACTGAAGAAAAGTCATGTGACATGCAATAAATAACAGACAGGTATCCTACACTCTCAGTGACAGAATCCATATCCACATTCACACTCTTTGCTGTAATGGCACTGAACTGTATGTTGTCACATCGTTTCTGCTATCTTGCATGATTAGATGTATATTACAAAAAAAAAACATAAAAAAAAATGTTTCACTTACATTAAAAAACATCAAACAAAACATCAAAAAAAAAAAAAACTAATTCACAGTATTTTTGTTTTTATTATTAGACATTATGTTACACAAAGTATAACATAAGTGTTAGGTCAAGTTCCCAAATCGAGTGTTTACTCCTGTTGCAATGGCACAATAGAAACATATGCAACTGAAATGCTTATTATGTTCTTCAGGACACACTGTAGAAAGTATGTGAAACAATATATGCAGACCAAAATATTGTCATGGCAATAGTTTTGGTGTTGAATTTGCCAAAACATTTGGCCACGTGTTTGCATAACACGTGTTTGTGGTAAGACTTTGACAAGCGACGAAAAACAAAAGATGCAGAAATGTTTTTGTTATATCTCTGAGGAAAAAATGAAGTGGTGTTTAAAACAAAGAAAACAGCAGGATTCAAACTAAAGTATCTCCATACTAGAGCCTGTGAATTATATTACTACACATGTGTGAAATGAGAGCGAGAGGGTTCTCAAGACTCTGGCCTTTTATGAAATGCAGTGTGGACCTCTGCCAGGCACATGTGCTTTGCGACTCATAATATTACCTCATAATAAATGGACTGGTTTACTACATTTCCAATCACCGCTGCTTATAAGGTTGAATTAGAACTCTATGGCAGACTCATGGCATTTTTATGAGGAACAAGAAAAATGACACTAGCGGGATAAAAAATTGTTTACTAATAGTTAAGATATACATTCGGCCTTGGAGCAGATGTTGATCAGCTGGTCTTGGGCTAACCACTGCCCTCTAGTGACATCTTTGACCACATTTGGACATGACGCTCAACCCTGATGCAACACCTTTTTTGGAGCTGGAGCAGCTCTTAAGCCAGATGACATGAATTAAATCAACATGTTCATCTTATTCAGAGTCGCTACTCCCTCACAGCAAGAGTAATGTGGTGTCAAAAAGAGAAATAACATTCCAGTTATGCAACTGACTCCACCTTTTGTCATTTGACTTCAGATTGAAACATAATTACCAGGCAGCTCTGGTTTTTGTTTTTGTTATGCTTTTGTCAATTATGTACACACACCATAACACACCACCATAGAATTATTATTACTCATGCAAACAATATAAATAATTAAAAAAAAAAAGAAGTGGTTGGCTGAAGTAGCCCCTGGCAGGAAACACGCTGCCTCATGTGTATGCAGATATGAACCAGTCTTCTCAGGGCACATGCCCTGAACTGGATCCCAGCACACAGAGCTCCCCATTTCCCAGCATACAGGAACACAAACTACACTAAAACACCAGGAGAAGGAAAACAGGCTGGGGTGGAAAGGGAGCCACAAGAGAGAGAGAGTTTTTCTAACAAAGTAGTCACACCATAAATCTGGCGTTTTTTTTACCCAGGGAGGGAAGCAGCGATATTATGCGCCTCTCCCCAGGGCTCCTCTGCTTCCTCTGGGCTGATCAAGTGGTCCCGGCACTGGAGTGGGCAGAAAACAGCTTTGCTTTTGTGTTGCTTTATCACAGCACCATCCTCA
Source organism: Tenualosa ilisha (assembly GCA_015244755.2). Taxonomy (NCBI): domain Eukaryota; kingdom Metazoa; phylum Chordata; class Actinopteri; order Clupeiformes; family Clupeidae; genus Tenualosa; species Tenualosa ilisha. The sequence goes on from PYXC01001040.1 coordinate 431,204, forward strand.
TCTCCAAACCCCTTTCACTGGTGCAGATGGCATGGACATATTCAAATATACGATGATTCCATAACAAAACACATAACTAAAAACTTTGGTATTGTAGTAATGGTCACTGAACTAGCACGGTATGTTTTGTGAGTACCCTATAATGCAGTCCAACAACATCTATAATTTCTTCACACAATACACCCAATTTGAAGCTGTACTACCTCAGATGTATCAAAACTCTAATCTCTTAATAACATACATTATCCAAAGCATTCGGGAAACCTCATGACGTCTGCTGACCAAATCTGGTTTTATTTATTTGGTGTGACCCTCAAATTATGGGATATCCATGAGCTCTTGATTTGTTTGTTGCTTGAAATTCGACTGCTTTCAATATCTATATCTGTTTTTATGGTAATGGGGCGTAATAAGGTTTGGGAGTCCCAGAAGGGGACTTCCAAAATTATACCTGTCTGTTCAATCCAAACTGGATATGTCACAAACATTACAACTTTAGACAGAATATCCATCAACTCCAAACTTTCCCTGGTTGCCAGAAAAGCAATCCTTGTTTCCATGAGCGTGCCATACCATGTATTTTTAGGCCTCTCATCCTGTCTGTCTCATAACCATGGTTTCTTGAGGTACATTAAGTGCAGATAGACTCGGCATTGTCCTGTTTGATCTGTCGCCATGGTAACTGTGACATCACTCTCCCTGCCTCTCTCGCCTCTTTAAAATCTTGCAATCTCACCCGGAACATAAAAACACCACCAAAATAATCACCCTGACTGTGCTGCACCAGATCCTGGCTGAGGAGGGAGAGAGAGAGAGAGAGAGAGAGAGAGAGAGAGAGAGAGAGAGAGAGAGAGAGAGAGCACACATCGACTCAAGAACACAAGAAACATATTTGAGTCATCTGCTTTGAATCAGGCTGTAATTGCTCTGGATAGTATTTTAATGATGTTCTCCCCTCCCCTCCCCACTTCTCCTCTCCTCTCCTCTCCTCTTCTCTGGGCTGTGGCAGGGTTCTGATTAGGCCTGGTGCGGGGCCTCTGCCAACACATTTCAGACACATCAGCCACTAAACCGCAAGCATCTTCTCCCCCGTCAGATTCCAGCGCAGCAGCAGAGCTCTCCCATAGCCAGTCATTTTCCCACACGCGGCCTCCTCGCAAAAGCAAACACATCCCTTTGCGTTTGCAAACGAGCATTTGCCAAACATCTTCATTCATTTGCCAAAAGAACGCCCAGACTGCCCAGGTCGTATCTCACATGTCTGTTGTCATGAATGGCAAACATAACAACGTAAAGTCACAAGGTTTTGATGTTAGATGCTGATAGGCTTTCCAGATAACAGATAACTGTTGTAAGGTTTAGTGCACAGTGGAATCGAGATGATAGTTGCTGTTTCTGAAGTGGCATACTGCTCTGTACTGCATCACGACAGCAGCAAGGATGTCATCAAGAGAAGGTGCGCTTGGTTGCCTAAATTGTGCACTCACTTTAAGTCATTGGCTGGAATGATCTGTTTTGTAGTAAGTATTCTTATTAAACTATATAGAGCATCAAAGAAGTTCTGACAATGGTACACCCTAGCCAGGTCATATGTAGTATACAGAACAGGAGTGTGCTATTTTGGAAACGCCAAGTGTCACTGCTTCAACAGCTCCGATGCTTAGAAAAGAAGCGTCACAGCTCGTGAGACGGTGCCATTCGGATGTGGCCTGTGGTCATGCATACCAAGTGGCACCCTCTCATCTCCAATTTCACAAATGAGACCGGTGACCTTTTGCTTGGGCATTGTGGTGGCCAGAAATGACGCCAGAAATGGGAGACAGTGTAGGTCTGCTATTGTATTACTATAAGGGGGTGATTTTAATCCCACGCAGAGCGGAAGAAAGAGAGAGAGAGAGAGAGAGAGAGAAAGAGAGACAGAGAGAGAGACTTCTGTGCATCATAGATGGAATACATTGATTGTCTAATAGAAGGGAAGAAAATAAAAGTTAGAGAAGACATAGATAGATAGAGAGAGAAAGAGAGAGAGAGAGAATTCACAGTTATTGTAAAAGACTGCCTGTGGCACCAGCTCTGCCATTACCGGGCATTTACCCTTCTCATCTCCTTCCCCCCTTTTCAGTTTCAATGAAAAGTGCTGAGGAAGTCAAAGGCCTCTCTGACTCACAGCGGAAAGAATCCCTGGCTCCGTCTTGTTTTTCATTATGGTGCCAGTGCCCCATTGAATGGGGAGGCCTTGTAATTCTACTTTCACCACAGAGTGAGAAGAGGCAAGATAGGGCTTTTAAGTTGTTTTTTTCTCCCATAGACAATGATTGGTGAGCTGCTATCAACAACCACAAGATCATCTCCATCATGACACGCACAGGCATTATACACACGCACTGTCTCCAGCGTGAGATTTATGCCAGTCAGGTTTGGACACACACAGGTTTGGATTTCCAAAAGATCCAGTGAACATTGAACGCTATTGTACAGAGTTTCCCTCTCTCCTTTTCTCTTTCTAACTCTCTCTCTCTCTCTCTGTGGATGTGAGCACGTTATTCTTTCTATCCCCAAAATCAACACTTAAAGTGAAACATTCACTTTTGGAAATGCCAACTGTATGTAATAGACCAGCGCTGTAATGGAACTGATCAAAGCCTTTTTTTTTTACTGGCCTGAGAAACGGTCTCAATTGCCTTGGCTATGAATAACCGCACTAATATCTAAGACGGAGTGGAACAAGAAAGTCTTATTCTCTTCACTCTACTCAGAGTCAAAGGAAAGAACTTTTTTTTTTTTTGTTTCTCAAGGCCTTCTTGAGCACAGACCATAACCAGACGTACTGGAACTAACTTTTTGCCAGATGGAGAGCTTTTTTTCAATGGGGAAAAACCCATGTCTATGACAGAGATGAGAGATCTAACAGTGTATAACGAAGTGATAAAAATATGTGGTGCTTTCTTCCCAGAAGGTCCCCTGAGGAAATCCTACTGCTCCCCCAGCCGAAGTGAAGCGTCTCACAGTTCCTAAAAGGCGAAGCCTCATTACCTCTGGAGCTCAGCGGCAGAGTAGGAGTGGAGACAGCTAAAGGGGTCTGAAGTTCACTAACGGCTCCTGGAGAGGAGGGCTCCAGAGGAAGTGGAGCCGAGGAGCTAAATCAGAAGAGTCACATGCCGGGTGACAGGCGACTCCAGAACAGACCCAGACCAGACGTGGCTTCAATGCATGACACACTCAGCTCCTACCCTGGGGAGCGATGGCATACCCTAAAAGCTCTGAAGGTCCAAGTTCAGTTGGAATCCCGGGACAATACACCACCGCAGCGAGTGCACACTGAAATGCAATGCGAGTTAATACAAGCAACTGTCCTGAAATGACACTAGCAAACAAATACACTGCCATGGGCCATTCAGCATTCTTACTACATCTAGCTACATCTCAAGGAGCTGGGTGGTTAAAGCATCTATAGCACCACCTACAGGAAGCCACAGAGACTAATGATGGAATGAACCCACAGCAGTCCAATACGCACTGGCTACTTCTCACTCTTTTTTTTACATTAAGTGCAATTTGTGTTGTTTTACCCATTTCTGTCAATGTAGGAGAATTTTCAGATTAGTTTTCATGCACACGAGGATTAATTTGGTAAATAAAAGTTAAGGCTACACTGGCTGTTAAATGCTATAAAGTGAAATAAATGGCCAAGTAAATGGTGGTTCAAGTAATGTATTAAAATATTAAGTGAGGTTTCTGTGTTCTCAGAGAGGCTGCCAACACGGCAGAATAACAAAGCCTGGTGCCAAATCCTTTTTATGGAATTATTACACTTTGGAGGAAAGCACAGCCTAATGGCTTCATTAACGTGCCGTGGTTTACTCTCTCGTGTTTGCCAGATCTCCCGGGGGAGGCAGAACACGGCGGCCGCCTGCCGAATAGTCCGCGAAGAAAGTAAATAATGGGATCATGGGATCCTTTTATATACTGTCCACATTGAAAACAGATTAGGAGCTTAACAAGGAGCAGACGATGCTTCTGCTCTGAATTAGAGCTTTTTAAAAAGGTCTACGGCGAGGTTAGAGGTTGCGGGGAAACCGCGCACACGTGTTCGCTACATGTTGCCTAACATGAACATATTGGCAAGTCCCTGTAGGGTGTCAAAGTAATGCACTGCGCTTGTGCATATTCTGTGTTGTCCAGTAAAAAAAAGAAATAGCCACTTTTGGAAGTTTATATGAAGTTTTATTTTACACTTGTTGAAGATATGTCTTTTAAAGCCTTTCGGTTCTTCTAAAACCTCTCAAGATATTTCTGCAGACACCTTATAGAGGTTATTCGTGGTCACATATGGCCCTCTACGTGTCTGACTGACCAGCTGATACACATTCAAGGTGTCCCATCTCACTATGGACTGGTGCGGTTCAGAATAAAAATCAGCCCTCTCACAATGAGCTGTGGCTGCCTTTTAATAAGAGACAGCTGAACAGTATGTTTTCCATTAAGACGTGAGGGTGAAAACAAAGATGTTTTCAATAAATGTTTGAAAATTAAGGAATCATTAAGAAGAATGGTGTCTACAAATCGACTGCACCATAAGGCTCACACCTTTATGATTATCTTTCCCGATGTTAAACAATATACTCTCAACCCCAACACTAAATAAACAAGGCCCACATTAATCACAATCCTTGTAACATGACAGTTGCATAATGCAAACATCTACTGTACTGTACTGTGCTTTGAACCAAGCCCTCCTGGCACAGACACCACTTTACTCAGGGACTGTAGCACTCTCTGCAGGCTGACTGTTGCAACTCGTTTACTCTTTATCATAAATTCATGGTTATAATGGACAAATAGGTCTATTAAACTGACATGGCAGTGATTCTTAGGTTCATTATGACAAAAATACATCTAGCCTACATTATAAGTGGACTCTACCCATTCAAGGTCAAACCCTGGTCAATATGGTTACAGAAAGATGGACTAGAGTGAGTTATGGTTGCGATGATGGAAGTCTACATGTTCATGTGTGTTCACTTCTGTTGCCTTTCCCATCAAAGATCAACTCAAATAAACAGACCATGGCTGCAGGGAAAAACTGATCTTGCAGACAGAAGTCTGCGGCCCACTGAGCATTTCACTCTGTTTCTAGTCAATACATCTGTTGTGTAATGATTATTTTATACATATTATTTTTTATAACGTTAGCGTATACCTTTGGTAAAAGTTCGGTTTCAGTTCTTTTGTTCTACTCTGTTGAGCTAGGCCTATCCATGGGAAGTTAATCAGTAGCATACAATATGTCAGACATGTTCCTCCCTTGACCTCTAATTTTCTGTCCTATTCCTCCAGCTGTTTCCTTTATATCCATCCAATCTGTAACAATAATAACAAAAACAGCAATTTGTTATTCAACACTCTTTTTTAATTTAAATATCCAGTAACAGTTTATTCTTGTTTGGGGCTCCAACCCTCCAAAAACAAAAAAACAAAAGCAGAGTAGTTGTGCTCAGCACTGTGCTCATATCAGATAACAGTAAACCTTACCTTTTCATTGCAAGGCCCCCCTCTCTCTGCCCATCTCTGTCATGCTTCTGTGATACCTTCCTTTCAGTGATACGAATAGGCAAAGGACACCGACAGACTGATGAAAAATCAGTCCCTACATTGGCACTAATGAGATCATAAGAGTAGTTTAATGTGATGGGAGTAGATAGGTGCACACACAGATAGATGTCTGTAACCACAACTGCTTACAATTTGTTCTGAGTGCATGGGGAAACTGTGGTTTATTTAATACGGACAATAACAATTAAAAACACAATTAGCTTCTAACAGAGAATGAAGGGATGCCTATCTATTCGCAGGAACAGCTCCAAACAGCAGCAAAGTGACCCAAGATCCTGTGAGACAGAAAAATCAAGTGTTAATACAATACAAGTCCATTCAGGTTACAGTAGGTTACTTAAGATTGTCCTTTATACTAAATGCAGGTGAGATATTAAATTTATGAAAGACTTTCGGGAAAAGTTATTATAGGAACTCACTTCCCAAGCCTTTTCCTTGCTGCTACTTGACCTGTTCAAAGACAAAGATGAAATTTGTAGTTGATGCTGCATGTCATTGTTGAAAAGTCTGTAGTGCCCAAGGCAAGATAATAACAAAGTATAAGTGGTTGTGGCTATGGAAGATACAGCCAGGGCCAGAAATGACCCCAAATCCAATGTTTATTTAGGGTTACCTAGTATCACAAACGACCTACTAATATATATTTTAAAATGATCTAAAACATTTTTAACTTTCAAAACAATCTGCTTTAGTTTTTCATTCTGTCAGTAACTGAAACAATGAGAATCTGCAAGACTTTGACTTTAGCTGTATAACTTCCAGAGCTAACCAGTACAAGCTTTTAGTTAAGTAAAGTCATCATGCTTTACCTGTCTGTGCCTTGGTCTTTCTGGACCTGTCCTGAGGGTCCCCTTTAACCCCTGGCTCCTGATTGGTCATCTCTTCCACCACCACCACAGGCTCTGCCTGTCCCTCTACCTCCTCTGTCTCATCGTCCTCTCCTTCCTCTGACTTATCTGAGTCACGTTCAGGCCTCAGTTTCCAGCGCAAGCGACTCAGAGCATCCCGTAAACGCTGGGTCCCGGCCAAGGAAACGAACAGGCATTAGACACATAGCCTACCCATCCAGAGGCTAAACCTAATTTCACAAACTCCTTTACATCAAACAGGTTGTTGTCTTCTCCATTTTGTCTTACTGCCACAGGATAAACACAACAGCAGCAGTTAGAAAAGTGTAGGTGGCTGATACCTGTAATGATTCCTCTGCACCTACTGCAAACAGGACCTGGTTAATCCGGGCTTGAAACTGTGAAAGGGGAAAAAAATTGCAGCCTAACTCTTAAGGTGTTATTATGCGTTACATCATCAATCTGTGTCACTCTTTCCTTTTGGAAGAATTTATAATGTAACATTTTCAAAGAAAAGACCCACCACCACCCATAGCTCAACTTGCTCAACTCGCTTATGGTTACTGGGATACTGAACACACACCTCAGGCATGGGAGGACTGCTTTCAGGGGGGTGGTCATCAGTTCCTGACAGCTTAGGTTCCTAACACACACACACACACACACATACACACACAGAGAGAGAGAGTTTGTCTACAGTCAGTGGTATGTCATATCAAAAGGTCTATTTATAGTATTCTTGTTTTCCTGGCTAAGAAAATGACCTGCAGATACGGCTGTGCGCTTCTTCCACCCAGGTCTCTGCTCTCCTCTTCCTATGAAGGCAAAACAGACAGACAGACAGACAAACAGACACACACACTCACACACTCACACACACACACACACACACACAGAGTTTCCCCCTCACTCTTCTGTGGGCCAAAGGACTCTCGTGTTTCTGTAGTTCAATGATGTTGTTTAGGCCTACCAGTTCACAGAGTGCAAAATATAAGCTTTGCATTGTCCTGAGAAATTCTTCATCAGCTGCAGGTGAACGAATCTGCTTTCGACGAAGTGATGTCATGGCTGGGAAAAGAAAAAAAGAGAAAGTCTTTCTTAAAACACTCAACAGGTTCTAAATGGCTTGAACAGAATAGACATTGGCTTGAAAACATGTGATGAACCATAATAGTCCTTGAACCAGAGTTGGTACCTTCTGAGGTCAAGAAGGCATAGTAATCTTTGGAATGGTATACCACTCTAGAGTTAGAAAATAAATTATATAATTGCATTGGTAGTAGATTTTTGTCTGTTATTACCCTTTTACACCCAATGTAAGCCTATAAAGGCATATATTATGAGTGAATAGGGTAAAAAAATTAACAGCCTAGATATCCCCTCAAAACTTCTCCAGCTGATTATTTACATTAAGACAACACTTTTTTATATTGCAAGTTTTGTCAAATACTTTGTGCATACAGATGAGCCATTGTCCAATGAAATATGCAATAACTTGCATACATTTTAGGCCACTGTCTAGGGGGGAGCTTACAGTGCACATCTACCAACCAAACAATTTTTTTGTGAAAAGTCTGGGTATGTTGAATATTGAATAGAATGTTAACATGGATAATTTAGTGATTTACTAAAGCCCCATGGGTGTACAATAAGAATCAATGCATTTCAATACAACACAAATACTATAGAGGACTCTGCATAGTCCGTGGTGTGGAACTTGTCTCAGTACATATTAAATTACACCCACAGGGTGTAGGTGCCTGGAAAATGTATAGGCTAGGCTGTTTAACTTTAACCTTTACAGTATAGGCCAAAATGTAGACAATTATTGCATATATTTAAGTGCATTGCCTCATTTATATTCAGAGAACTTGCCTTAATGTAAATAATCAGCTGAGGAAGTTTTGTGGGGATATCTAGTTAGATTTTTTACCCTATTTAGAAATAATAAAACCATAGGCTTATAATGGACATAAACAGGCTGATCAAAAAAACCAAAAAAACTTACCCTGATTGCAATGCTTTCACATATTTTCTAACTCTAGGGTGGCACTCTTTGCCAAAAACACAATGCTGGTAGCTAGTAGGCCTACCGACAGGAAAAATTTCTGCTGAACAACTGATGAACAATAGGCCTGGCCTAGCCTACTCACCAAATTGGCTAGAGTCTGGTCTGGGTAGGTCTGGTATTAGGCCCAAACTGATATTTTGTGACGGAACGTGTGTTGACTCACTGTCACCTGACAAGGCAATTGAAGGCCTGTAAAAAAACGATATTATTTTCCCCACCATGACCAAACCTAGACTGCGCAGCCTCGATGCCCAGTGGTGGTAACTTGGCTTTTTGAACTGCGTTGTGTATTTTTGAAGATTCGACTATTTGCTCAGAGAACTCTGCCACGATCATCATATTCTATTTTGATTCCATCAAACACGTATTGTGAATCTTGCAGGATGTGACACGTTCTCCTTTGCATTGGAGTCAGTATAGCAATCCTACAGGGGTCGCTATAGAAAATTAGACCTAACATGGAATTTTGTCGTAACTCTTGGTGGTGTTTACTTGCACTTGAAGCTGGGACTAGCAACATGGCGGACGAAATTGATGTTGTGGACATTGAAGGGGATGAATGCGATGGAACTTTTAGGTGAATATTGTTTCTCGTTTTGATTTCGCACGGGCTGGTAAGAACTATTAAAATTTCTGTAACCTTCCCGTTGTTGTTCAAGGACGGATGACCCCCTGGCCAACGTTATGCAGTGAATCTCATTGTAAAATGTCAGCTATCAGCTAGCTAATGGTTACGTTACTTAACAACGATGGTTTTTGCGCGATTAATGCTTATTAATTAACAAAACAGAAACTGGGAATTGTGTGTTGTGTTGTGTGTGAAGCATAGGGCTATAACGTTAGCTCAGCGAGTTCATTCAACATGTCTCATAGTCTGAGATCCTAGCTGTGGGACCCGCGCATTAGAACTACATGACCCATGTGCACAGAGTGGACGCCTTTGCTGACAAGACACTTGTTTTAGGCATTTACAACAAGCTTTACTTATTGGAAATGAAAAGTTGATAACTGTAATGCACATTATGTAACCTTAAACAAAGAGTTTGGTTTAACTTGGAAGCCAGTTTTGTTTTTAACTAATTGGTCAACCATCTGTCATCTGGCTTTAATAGCGACTTCGCTGGAGGAGACAGTAGGATCCTTCAAGATCAGTATTTGCAGTCTGCATGGAAGGACAACAGCAGCATATTGGTAACCACGTGGTTCTTATAATGTCTTTGAATAGGTTGCTCTACTGGTGACGCTTGGTTTTCACAGGCTGAAAAGAAATGTCAAGGTTTTGTACTAAACCTGCTTTTTCTCCTGCAGCCATGGACCTTAGACAGTTCCATCAGTGCAGAAAACAGGGAGGTGATTGAGAACATGCTTCTGGAGGAGCAGTATCCTTGAAACAAAGATGCTTGAAAAATAGCTGATTATTAGATTTCATTTTAGTCATGTATATATTTTTTTGAAATCACATTTATTGTTTGTGCATTCTCTGTTAATACAAAAGAGTCCCAAAACATGTACATTTGCCTTAACTGGACCCAGGTATTATCTGACTGGCAAAGCAGCGCAGAAAAGTGTGTGGAGCAGTGAGAAGCCCAAAGCTAAAAAGTAAGCCTAATTTCTCAGCTACATGGATAGATAGATAGATGTACTTTATTGATCCCAAGCTGGGAAACTCACTTGCATTTGCAGCATGACATGTAGGACAAACACAATAACTGTACAACACAATAACAATACAAAGAGGAGAAAGAGCATAATAAGAAAATATACGATACACGATATGAAGTGTAATACACAGTCTGAACCTGTCGATATTGTAACCCCATATGTGAGGTTTTTGTAAGCATAGCTGATTTAGTGTGAAATAAATGCTCTGTGCCAGTGGAAAGGAAATTCTTTTATTTTTCATGCTGCACTCTAGGTCTCCTGTGAAGGCGTCCGCACCCCCTGCTCGCTGGGCTCCAGAGGAGAAAGAACTTTTTGAGAAAGGACTAGTAAGCACTGCATACCAGCTCTACAAACAAAACTTGATTCAGATGTTCCTCTTCACAGATAATGGAAAATAGAAGAATAACATCCATTTTAGTGGAAACGCACGTAGTGCTAAATAGAGAGGCTCTGAATGCAAGTCTGAGACCTCATTTTAAATTTCACCATGCATTGACTTGTTTCTGTGGTGGGTGTTTTGCTAATTTAATCTTTTATATCTGATTGCATTATGGATGTAGGCCCAGTATGGCCGTAGATGGACAAAAATAGCCAAGCTTATTGGCAGCCGCACCGTACTGCAGGTGAAGAGCTATGCCAGGCAGTATTTTAGGAACAAGGTAAGGCTGCCCCCTGCTGGTTGTCTTAGCTGCATGTAGCCATGCAGTAACTACTGGTTTGAAAATTATGTCCTTATACTTTATTCACCAAACAAATGAGCAATTCTAATTCTTTCTTTCACCTTTGACCTCAAGGCTAAATCTGAGCCTCCTGCTGCCTCCTCCAACAGTCCCTCTGAGCTCCATCTCAATGCTCTTGTGAAACCTACCAAGAACCACATCACCGCACTGACTAATGCAGTACGAATTGAGACGCTGTCTGATGACGAGGACGTGGACATTACAGACGACCTTAGCGATGATGATTCACAGACTGACCAGCTGCCAGAGACGGGTGAAGGACAGGAGAGTGTTGAGGACCAGGATAGCCAGGGAGAGGGCAGTCAGAGTCCCCAGTCTCCCCCTATGCCAGCCAGCCCCTCAGCCTCGCCAGTTCCATTGGCAGAGGCAAGTCTTAATGGTGATAGAGTGGAAGGGGGTGATGGAGGAAGCAGTGGAGCTCCATTTCTTCCACGTGTCTCAGAAGAGAGGAGTAAGACTGACTTTGAACCAGCAAACACTGAGGGATCACCACAAGAAGACAAAAGTGGTGACCCAGGTAACATGCACTCATGCTTTCTTTTCCACAATGTAAGAAGTCAAGTCCTGCTTGTGGACATACATGCAGTTTCGGATGTACATATAGACAGCACTGACTGGTATTTTTATGCTTTTATGGGTGTTGTAGTACTATGCACAGACAAGCTGGAGAATCCAGATGAAGAGGACCAGGAGGAGGAGGAAGAGGAGGAAGAGATCAGGGCTCCTGAACAGGAAGTGACCTTAGACAAGGAGGAAATCACTGAAGAGGAGAAGCAGGCTATCCCAGAGTTCTTTGAGGGACGACCAGCAAAGACGCCAGAGCGATACCTTAAAATACGAAACCATATTCTTGAACAATGGTGAGATTTAAGATTAAGTGATTTAAATTTATTTGAAATGATATTGTAATAAAACAATTTTGAGTGTGCTGTTATGTCTTGCATGAACATACTGTGAGTGGGTGTGTGTACAATTTTTTTCCTGCGTTGTGTCATGAACTGTGTTATTTCTGGAATGTACATACAATGTAAATCCCCTTCTGTCTCTTTTTTTTTCACTATGACATGATTTTATTTCGCCACCAGGGAAAAATGTAAACCCAAATATCTGAACAAGACATCGGTTCGGCCTGGTCTAAAGAACTGTGGTGATGTGAACTGCATCGGCCGAGTCCACACTTACCTGGAGCTTATTGGTGCCATCAACTTTAACTGCGGTAAATGTCTCTCTCTCTCTCTCTCTCTCCCTCTCCATCTCCCGCCTCACTTTTTCCCTCCTTTCTTTCTGGTTTATGGGTTTCTCCTTTTCTACCTTGATTGCCTTTAGAATTGTGAAGATCACTTTATCCTCCTAATCTTCAGGTTCTTTCTCAGGACCATAATTCGAAATTTCATCCTTTTCCCCCTTCCGCATCTCAACTCTTTTAGCTTGTGTGAGTCCCACTCTCTCATCTGTCTCCCACTGATCTCCTCTCCCTAGACCAGGCAATCTACAACAGGCCCCGTCCAGCGGACCGCTCCCGCCTGAAAGAGGGCAAAGACACACTGGAAGCCTATCAGCTGGCCCACCGGCTGCAGTCCATGGTAAGAGCGAGTGATTATATTATATGTAATATATACTACTTCATTGTATTTCAGAGGTCTGGCATAAAAGAACCTATATTTCTGTTGTTGCTTGAGCTCGCAGAGTACTGATAGTAGGAAGATCAATGAAGAAAATTTGGTATAAGGAGGGAATGGCAAAGTAGCTAATTAATTAATTAATGCAAATGAATGATGGTAAGGAATCAGTCAGTTTCTCTTTGCCCCTCTCAGTTAGAGTTGTGCCAAGTTTTCTCAACCCTCTTTCTACCGGCAGCACTCAGCAAACTCGAGCAAGAAGGATATGGCTTGATTGACTCCAGACCTTTCCTTTAATGCCAATCAACTACTTGCTATCAGTCTGCAGGTTTTGTGTGTCAGCACTCCTGGTCCATTGTAACTGGATAAATTAAGTTAAAATATAATGAACTGGACTTATTCAGTTATCAGCTGACACTGCATTTTTTTGTCACAGCGGACAAGGAAGCGCAGAGTTCGGGATGTGTGGGGAAACTGGTGTGATGCCAGAGACCTTGAAGGACAGACATACGAGGTAAGAGAGCGATATTAACACTGCATCACTGCTGCCAAATCAGATATAATTGGGAAGGATGGCAATATGAGTGCTTTATTTGTGTGTGTGTGTTTGTGTGTTGTGTGTGTGTGTGTGTGTGTGTGTGTGTGTTTCACATCAGCACCTGAGTGCTGAAGAGCTTGCCCTGAGACGAGAAGAGCTGAAGAGAAAGCAGCCCAGACCCTTAAAACAGGCCAGGTTCAAGGGGTGAGTGTGTGTGTGTGTGTGTGTGTGTGTGTGTGTGTGTGTGTGTGTGTGTGTGTGTGTGTGTGTGTGTCTCACCTGTTTTGAGGAATCCTGAGCCTTGGAACAATTTATTTTTTGTGCAGTTTTTGTTCTGTCCTAATTGTGAGAACTAGACAATTGAGTGAGAACTAGAATTCGTTATTGTTATCCTTGTCTTTGTTGGTGTGTGATTCTGGTGGTTATTGCTTTTCAATTTGTAATGTTCACTTTACTCTTGTCCTTTGCTAGGTCTATTGACCCTTTCCAGCTTATCCCATGCAAAACGTTTGGAGAAGAGAAACAGGTATGGAGTTACAGTCAAATTCATGATATGTGTCAGTGTAGTAATCAGTTCTGGGGGACTTTTCATGTCATTTTTACTGAAGTTTAAGTAATTTTAAGCAAATATAAGAGACTGTTTTGGACTTCTAAATCTGAAACTAAACTTGATCTGTTGGTACATGCTGAAATCTACTCCTAGCTAGCTGATTTAACACTTCAGCTTTCTTGTCTTTCAAAGGAACCATTCCAAGTGGTCGTCAGTGCTGAAGCCCTGGTCGTCATGGACATGGTATACATATCATGCATACCAAGTACATCATTCCCATTAGTTTGTGAAGGTTGATGTGTAACATCTTTGTGTTTGTCCCCTACCCAGCATGCTCATGTGTCCATGAGCGAGGTGATTGGACTGCTCGGTGGGGCGTACCTTGAAGGAGATAAAGTGTTGAAGGTAAGCAGTGGGACTGCTGGCAGACTCTTTGGATCTCAGCCACACAACACAAGGCCATTGGCTGTATCCAGTCTGACAGTGCTATTAGTCTCTTTGCATTTTCATCCTGATGAGTCATGTGGCTTCATCTGATCTCTTGAAGACGGTGGATCCATACAAATTGGCAGACAGTCTGTTCTTAGGGAATTGTACCTCTAATGTTTTTTTTTGTTGTTGTTGATTAATAAAGGATGAAGCTAATTTAATTGGTGTGTGTGTGTGTGTGTGCTCTGCAGATCTGTGCTGCTGAGCCCTGTAACAGTTTGAGCACAGGGATGCAGTGTGAGATGGACCCAGTCTCCCAGACCCAGGCCTCCGAGCTGCTGGCAGCCAGAGGGCACAGCGTAGTGGGCTGGTACCACTCTCACCCAGCGTTTGACCCCAACCCCTCAGTGCGGGACATTGACACACAGGCCAAATACCAGGTACACATATTAGCCCTTCAGAAAGGGGACTGTACGGTCTCAGTATGAACCATAGTTCAGTGCAGTGCTGAGCAGCTCTCATGCTGATGTTGGCCATAAAATATCCACAGATCCTAAAATTGCAAGAAATCAAATAAACAAACTCATGCTGATGTCCAAAAGTTTCACTTAAATAAATTGTAAATATTGCTCCAACATCCCATTATTTGCATTTGCTGCATTGTGTTTTTTCTTAGGGTACTCCTCTAGTTTTCCAATACACATAGATAGAAGCACGACATCTGTGTAAGAGGGGGAAAAAAGTAGAAGTGAAAATAAATAATTTAGTCCCTTATCAAATATATACTTGCTGTACAAAATACCTGCGGGCAAGGTTAAATGATACCGGCGGTATCATTTTCTGATCTTTTGAAGCTGTATGTTTTTCACTCGAACTTGAGTGAAGTTTTTTTGGGGGGGAGAGAAAAAAAAATCACATTTTTTAAGCCCTTTTAAAAGATCAAAGCAGAGAGATCTAGAAAGCACTGCCTCATTCCATGTGATGATTCACCATCCTCCCCCTCTTCTGTTCGGCTTTCTCCCTGCTCTCAACTCTTGGCTTCTTGGTCTCTGTGCTATATCTACTCATCGGTTACCTTGTCAGGTGTCAAATGGGAGGATTGTGTTTAGTGAGAGAACCCTGATAAAAACGGGGAATGTTGTCATTCATCATTTCTGATCTGTCCTGTCCCTTCAGAGCTACTTCTCCCGTGGCGGAGCCCCGTTCATCGGGATGATCGTGAGCCCATATAACCCCACTAATTCCTCACCAGTGTCGCAGACCACCTGCCTGGTCGTAAGCGAAGAGGAAGGATCGATGGGCACTCAGAGTATGTATTGAATCATTTAGCTCACCCCCCACCCCTCCACATTCAGAAAGCACACTCACTGTAAAAACAGTCATGTTTGCCCCATCTTTAGGTATAGGGATACTAATATTCTCAGACATTCCGTAACAGGTAAATAGTGTGTGCTGATGCCCTCACAGTGTTTAATAACTTAAGTATAGTGTTTGTTGATGGTTACGTTTGTAGTTTGAAAGCAAATGACAGAATACAGCTGGGGTGGTGGGTCTTGCTTGTAGTGTGTGTCTTGCCAAACTATGATGTTTATATGCCGGCTGTGTCCTCTGTGTGTTTTAGAGCTGCCATACAGGTTCGACCTGCAGCACTCCTCTGATAGACCAGACTGGGAGGAGGTGATGAGGAGAGCCGAGTGGATTGTGCAGAAGTACAGGCAAACCCACGGGTCAGTGTTCGGCCGACTACAGAGGGGGAGGGATGGGTCAGAATGTGGCAGAATGTTAAAACCCTAATCATTTGTTGCTGATGGCTTAGTTTTTCTTGGATCTTAAGAAAATCAAATACTTTAGATATGTAAAAGTTCTGTCCCAAAAACATGTATGTGTTCTTTTAGAGAGGAATTGGTTGTTTGTGACTTTTGTTGCACAGAATAATGTGGGTGATACATGTTCTTGCAATTTGTTTTGTTTGTAGGAGTGTGCCTTTAGAGAGACTCTTTCGAAGAGATTCTCAACTCACTTGCTTAGAAAAGGTAACCGCATTTTAAAATGTCCACTTAAACAGTTATTATTATTGCTCAGATACATTATTATTTGATAGAAAATATACAGTAATTTGTATTGTAGATTGTTTCATGTTGAGTCTTTTGGTTATGTGCTCTCCCCTCAGATGCTTGCATCAGTAAAGACCCATCTGGAGGTCTTACCAGCTGTTGAGGTCAACACCTTCTTGGTACAGATTGAGACTCTCTTTGTGACTCAGTTTACCAGTGGAAATGAGGGGAATGATGGTGGAGACGATGGCAGCAGTGCGGCTGTTTTCTTGGATGAACCAGCAATGCAGGACCACGTCTACACCCTCTCGTCCCCTCAGCCAGTCAAAGATGATGAGATTTCCTATGTCCAGGAAGTGTTTACAGAGGAAGGATCAAGCCCGAACCCCCAAAGACTTTGACAAACAGAGACATCTTGATCATCATATGCAGGACAGCAGGTTCTGTCAGTGAAACACTATAAGCTTGTGAACAACTTCAGTGTCTTCCACTGTCTTAATGTAGGACCAGTCTCCAGATCACATTTTCACATAGCAGCTAAGGTCAATATTATAATAGTGTTATTACGGTATATCAGTTTTTTGCCCCTCAAGAGAAATTCTTTGGATGAAATGAAATTATGATGATGCCTAAAGAATATTAAAGATTTTTAAACCTGGTAGCAGCTAATAATGTGAATGCAAGGTATGCATTTTTTTAAGTGACATGACTGATGTGTTTTACTGCAATTAATAGATGATGTAGTTATACTGAAAGAATGTATTCTGTACATGGTATGAAATAAAACTGGAATGGTTAATGACATTTTTTTAGTGTGTGCTATAACTGTTAGACAGACACTTCTCTTCAAAATGGGAAAATGGTGGAACGTTAGAAAATCCGGAACCATTGTTACCGACTTTGACAACGCGGGGCTGTTATTGTGGAGACGCTGATATCCATACTTGAGCAGTTTGCCGCTGCCAGATAAGTTTTGATAAGGTCATAATGGAAATGACCGCGGACTTCATACATACTTGTTCATTTTGAGGACTGTTTATTGACGGGAAAACTGTGAGGTAATTTTAATGTAACCGCTGGGTACATCGCTAGCTTGCTAACGTAAATGATCAGAGAGGTTGATTGCGTTGGGCTCTGTCCTGACATGTCTTGCTTTTCTGATCAGGGGACAAGGCATAACATAAAACAAGTGGAGACTCGATAACTTCGGTGATCAAGGAGAATGGCTCTCTGTATACCTGTGTTGAGTAATAGGTTTTGTCTGTTGAAGAGATAACACTTAGATAAGGGTTTTGTAGGTATTTTGTCTTACTAGTTGATCAGAGAATTACCATGGAGTTGATGTGCGTGCGTCTCGTACGGCAAAATGTTTTGCGTCTCCTTCCAATCAACAGACAAAGTTTTGCACTTAAGTCACTCAGATGGTACTGTGTCGGCAGAAGCGAGCTGAGGAAATGCTGTACGCCTTTGGAGAGGGATCATCTGTCTCGTAGCATTCGGGTATTTGGAAGGGAACACAATACGTGTCAACCTTTAAGCCAGCTGGCCCACCCGAGTCGATGTCTTGACACATCAACACGTTTCAACACATTTGGCAGTTATCGTTTTAAAGGAAATTACAGCATCATCTCAACTGTGAGCATACATAAACAACTTTTCCATACTTCAAGGAGTCTACAAGCTTTACCTGCTCCATTTATCTGGCTAATCTTGAAGCCAATTCAGAAGCTCCTGGCTATCATACTGGCAGGTAAGACCAGTAACCACACACGAGTAAATTATTTATGTTGTATGTATGTTTTTGTGTCATTAAGACATTAGTGACATCCCATTCCTTGGGCACAGAATAAGTTAATGAAAATGTTTCAAGGATTTTGAAACTGCTACACTACAATACACCTCGCTCTTACATTATGAAATACCATGAAGAGGTATTTTGCCCTCTGTGGATTTGCATCCGGATTTGTATCATCTGACCCACAGAAGTGGCACTACTGCGGTCACACACTGCTGTGGTCTTTCTGAAAGCAGAATTTAAATAGACAGCCGAGTCCTACATGGTTTATTCACTTCCTGTGAGCTGTTATGGCTACTGTAGCAGTATAGGCCACATTATATGTTCATTTGTTGATACTGAAAACCTGTGTAGACCACATTCTTTACAGTAAAAAAATGAACATGATCAGAATTAGCAAAACCTTCAATATTGGTAAGTCCTATTAATTCCTACCCCTATTCAGGAGCCTCAGGAAGTGGTGGATAGCACTTCCTCCCAACAAGCAACAGCTTCTGCGGGAGGCAGCATGGCGTCGCAGGTGGCACCTGGCAGCTGGAGCAGCGTTATTGCTGGTTGTGATGGCAGTCTTCCTGCTCACACACCTGGATGAGTCCCCGGTGACAGGACGCACCAGACTGCTTGTATTCAGCAGGGAGAATTTTCTGGAGCTGGCCAACTTGACTGCAGAACAGGTGAGATCACATAGGGGCAGACAGATGCAGACATTCCACTCTGTACCTATTGTCTGGGCTGCTATGCCACTGATTTAAGTATGTCAATATCTCTGTTAGCTTGTGTATGTTATTAAGTCAATGTAATCTGTGACATTAGACAAAGAATCTTCAGATGAATCTTAACATGTTTAATCATACTTTTGTACCTATATCTCTGTACCACACCTTACCTGTTTCACTTCCCACCTTTTCACCCAATCAGCACATGGAGGAATTTAAAGACTCCTTCATCCCCCCAAAAGACCCCAGGCACCAGGTGGTGGAACGGGTGGTGCGACATTTGGCTGAAAGGAACCAAGACATCCCTGAGATCTCCACTGTACCTTGGAGCGTCCATGTGGTGGACAGTCCTACCATCAACGCCTTTGTGCTACCGGTAGGGACCCACACACTTGTCACCTTTCAGAGCTTTACGTGTAGGATGTATGCTGAAATTTGTACATCTTGCAGGCCAACACAACCCCATATGATTAAGGCTGGATCCACTCTATTGCAAATGGCCTGTGCCGACTTAAAATCTCTCAGCTGGGGAATGAGAACTTTTATGAATTCAGTGTCATCACAGGTTATTATGAAATGATGCCGTTTACTTTGATGCTAGCTCAATGCCAGTGTTTCTGTGAACTCAGTCCCTGTCACCTGTCAAAGCAAATAAGAACCTTTAGGTGCACTGGTCAAAA
The DNA here is from genome assembly GCA_015244755.2 of Tenualosa ilisha. NCBI lineage: Eukaryota > Metazoa > Chordata > Actinopteri > Clupeiformes > Clupeidae > Tenualosa > Tenualosa ilisha. The sequence continues at coordinate 450,519 of PYXC01001040.1, forward strand.
ATGGGTATTTAAGGAAAGGTAACAGAGATTCTAGCAGCAGTATCATGTACCCAGATCAGAGTGTCAGAAATGAAAGGTCAGGCCTGTCCATTTCAATAAAGTGGGACAAGACTTAATCATATGGGAATGCATACACCTACGACATTAACTTTCATCAAAATAGATCATGTGCATTCCATTCATTGAAGCTGAGGCTACAGAGTTGAGAGGTGATCAGAGCGTGAGGAATAGTTTAATTAATCATGGATCATTTCTCCAATTGATGTTACATGTTTAAAGTCAACAGCATTCCAGTCGTAATGCATTATGATGTGTGATCTAGAATGGAAAAGTGTTCATCTTCACGGGGATGCTGGAGGCAGTGGCAGACATTCATCAGCTGACCTTTATTCTAGGACATGAGATGGCCCATGCTCTCATTGGACACTCTGTAAGTATAACTACACATTGTGACAAATGACAATAATTTAGTTCACATTATTAAAGACAAACAGAAATGAAGGTAGTCTTAGCAACACATGTGCTTTTTGAAGCATAGAACGTCCTCACTGTTGGGAAGCTCCAACGATGTACTTTACTAACTCGTGATAACTCTTTAATTAATCATGAATTGCAGTATCAGTAAGTATATAAATAAAAAATAAACAGCCACTAACTATTGGTGTGTGCCCACATCATTACATTAGTAAAGGCACACATACATGCAAGTTGTTATATCTCTTGTAAAGCCCTTAGTAACAACTAAATAATAGAAAAAATTCTTAATTTACAAATGTTTTATGAATTGTTTATTATGTATTAATCTTTAATTTATAATCATTATTTAGAGGCCCTCATTCACCAAGAACAAAACCTTTACCTTGTAATTATGTTTATAAGTGGTTTACTATTAAGGAATAATATGAGACCTTCGGACTTGAAACCAAAGGGTTGCCTGTTTGGTCTCCGACCAGTAGGAAAAGTGTGGACAGGGGAAGTGGTTGAGCACTGCTCTCCCATGCCCACATCCAGTGCTAGGCACCTAACCCCTCACTGCTTCCCTGTGCACCACTGTAGCAGGCAGCTCACTGCTCGGTGTTAGTGTGTGCTTTACTTGTTCATGGTGTGCTGTGTGTGTTTCTCTAATTCACGATTGGGATAAATGCAGAGACCACATTTCCCTCATGGGATGAAAAAAGTATATATACTATACTACTATACTAATAAATGCTTCATAGTAATTACTTATTATAAAGTGATACCCAATCTTTCATATATTTATAATATAAAAATTACAATTCTATTCTGAGAGTCTTGCAAAATCAACTGATGAAAATTTTTAAAACCACTAGCCCAGCATACAATGAGTTCTTACCAGATTGACTCCACTTCAGTGGCCTTTAGTGCTCTGTCCAGCCTGCTTAATTTCCCTGGCACTCAGAGCAGAGGTTGTGATATTGAGACGAAGCTCCTTCTCTCTATTTGGAGTGGAGTAGAAGACTATGAATTAGTACTGACCACATCACATAGCCCAGATGAGACCAGAGATACCGTACGGCCATACACATAATAATCACATGTTATTGTGTAGTAATTGTTCCAAGTGGTTCTGCTAATTGTACTGAAAGCACAGTGTCCTAGTGTCCTAATTGTCTTGGCATCGTGGCAGTCAATGGGCCATGTGCTGAATGGCTTTCCAGGAGAGCGGGTCATGCCTCTTTTCTGAAATTAACGTGACCGTCCGGAGTGAATCAACCCACAGCCCTGTTGTTGCTGATGTTGAAGAGTACTGTTGGTACGTATGAGAATGAGGGACTGGTACAGTGTAGACCAAACAGCGAAACAGCAGCCAACTCTAACAGATGAGGGCAAGGAAATCTTTGTTTCAGTTTCATTTTCCTGTGTCCCTATCAGTTAGCGTTACCTGCTGGTACAAAATTCTCCCATTCTCATACCTACCGACAGCTCTCAGCAACCCCATACAACAAGGCTACGAGTTGATTCACTCCCGACAATCCCTTTATGCCTAATAATATATAATAACTCACCTTGAGATTTTAAGATATTTTAAAAAATAATGAAAAGCCATCAGCAGTGTATTGCTGTCATTGTTCATCACATCACAGTTAAAGATTCTGAGTTATTTCGATGAATTCATGCATGTCTAATTTATCTAAGTTTCTGAAATGTTAACAAAGAGGTTATTTCTCGGTGTCTGGCAGCACAATACAAATGATGGAGGACACTTAGCTGTATTGGTGTTTCAGAAGACCGTGAAAAAAATAAGTCGGTAATTTTTCACAATCCTGTTGGGGACTTGTTTTGTAGTTTATCTCACAATGGCAGGGGCATCTCCTTTTAAGGAGACTGTGAGCTCTCTGTCTTTATGTGCAGTCTTTCTGTCTTTGTTTTTATGTGCAGTTTTGATGCACTGTGGGCACCAAGTACATTTATACATTTAGCAGATGCTTTTATCCAAAGAGACTTACATTTGTTAACTATCAGTTAGTTCAGGGCCAGTCTCCCCCTGCTCAAGGGCACAACCATGGCAGCTGGGATTCGAATCTACAATTTCCAGACTACTTAGCATGCTAGCCAGGTTCCTCAACCACTCTGCTCCCACTACCCTACAATGTTTAGAATGCTGTTTCACAGAGATGTCCACAGTCATACTAGCTAACGTTTGAATCTAAGTAAGTAATCAGCTTCCTCTGTTGAACTGAGATGTCAATGAATTTCTGGCTTCTTCCATTTGGCAGGCATTTCCACCTAATGACGGGTGGCCACCCTGTCTCCCTGGCAGGGGTTATGTACCCAAGTTTTAGTGCATCTCTAAAGCGGTCCTTTAAAACCATTTAATCTCTGTTGATGCCTCGCGTCAGCTTTCATGTCGGAGCCTAGTTTGAACTAAAATAAAGATGACTCCAGCGTTTCAGACGAGTCGGGGTGTTGGAAGAGGCAGGCTAGCGTACAGTGCCGCTGGTGAATTTTAAAGAGGGTGTCATTAATTGCAGGCTCATTGCATCAGTCGGCTCCGATCTGCAGGGTGACATCGGGTGTCAAACCCAGGGGCCCCATGGGTGCCGCCAGCGTTGTGGGGATCTCTGGCGGTGTGAGGATCTCAGGCTTCTTATCAGCACACATCTGCTCCTTAGGCACTTGTGTTTTTGCCCCCCTACCCCCCCGCCCACACATCACACACACACACACACACACACACACACACACACACACTTTTCGCCTGTCTCCCCCTTCCTGTTCCTCTTCTCCTGGGGGAGTGGGACAGTAGTGCTGTTACTGTCTATGGAAATGACACAACTGGAGTCAGGCTCTGCAGACACAAGTTGACAGTTAGTTTATGTTGTTTTAAGCCCATTTCCTGTGACAAACCAAAACAAATGCAAAAAGTATAGCATATATAAGTATAGCATAGTGCAAAATCTATGAATGGTACGTTGAGTGGATACTCATATCATATGTAAAAACATATAGTGTTGTAGAGGGCTGCTTTGTATGTGCAATGATACCTTCCACTAATAGTCAGTACTGTTGTGGTATAGTGTGTCAGAATGAGTTAATACTTCAGATTTCAAGAGACCAATATGGAAATTGTCGGCGCTGACATTAATGTCAAATGCTGTAAAATTGCTGTCCGACTTTGACTGAGGCAGGCACTCTGAAGGACGCTTTAGGGTTTAGATTTTTATGAGCGAGCTGTCACATTACTGCAGTGGCATCAAGGCTGACAGAGTTTTAGCATCCAGTATATGAGATTTCAACAGTGGGGTGACTGTAGTAGATTGAAGCTGATTAATCAGTTTCACATGTTTCATATGTGTGTTAGAGTATGAGGCCGTTTAATGGGGCCTCTTATGATGACTGCCTTAATGCACTTTGAAGAAAAAAAAAGCTCCATTATTAAGGCATTTTTAATCCAGAATGATTTAAACTGGTGTGTATCAGAGCACCTTCATGTTGTGTATGGCTTTCTCAGAGGACAGGGCTTTGTAACTTACCTGTTGTTATTTTCAGGGGAGGATGTATGATTATGGTGTAAGGCTAATTAGGAGCAACTGTGGTCTCCAATGGTTTATGTAATATTTTGGTTTTGATGAAGCACTTTTCAAAGATGAAATATAGCCTTTGGGATTTCGAAACTCCTGGCCCTTTAAGAGTGTGTTGAGAAGCAAGTCTTAGGTTAGTAGGACAGTGAAGATTGCATCTGGCTATAGCAATACTCCTGTAATATGTCTTACCTTACCCACCCACCCCCCACTTTATCTCTCCTTTTTTCACTCTCCAGACCTCTCTCTCCTCTCTCTTCTCTCCTCTCTCTCTCTCTTTCTCTCTCTCTCTCTCTCTCTCTCTCTCTCTCTCTCTGTAAAAAAAGGTTTATCAACATAACATCCAAGCCTGTCAACAGAATTGAGAGGAATCCCAAAAACTGGGATAATTATACAAAATATTTAAGCAAAATAACTTTTGTAAGATATTTATCCAAAATAAAAGTATGTACATAATAAGAAATGCATGTGCACACAATATGCTCTTTGTTTCGTCTTTGTTTCCTTCATGGTCTTTATCAGGTATTAACTTATCTCATGCCTTGATTGAGGTGTTGTGGTTAACCTGCTAACATAGTTTTTATACTGAAAACATGTGGACCTAAAAATGGAGATCACATATTGATTTGTTTAAAACGCCTTGTTTTTTTTAGCTGCGAATCCAGATGGTATATTGTACAATTATTTATAGAGAAGGTCATGGAAATTCTGCTTGACAGTCAGGGCAAATCAGGCAATTTTAAGTTTGACTTACAGTGGGAACCCTGGCTTGTTCGTCTCTTTCTTTCTTTCTTTCTTTCTTTCTTTCTTTCTTTCTTTCCATGTTTAAGATATGACGCAAAATGTTTTTGCATTTAATTGTATGTCGGTGTTCTCTCTCTTTCTTTCTCTTTCCCAGGCTGAGCAGGCCAGCATGTCCCACGTGTTGGACTTCTTGTCCCTGATCTTACTAACAGCCATTTGGGCCGTGTGTCCGCGGGACAGCCTGGCCATGCTGGGCCAGTGGATCCAGGGCAAACTGGTGCAGGTGAGACAGGTTAACCACAGCTACACTGCATTAGCTGCAGAAACAAGGCCGCTTGTATGTGGTGTGTGTGTGTGTGTGTGTGGTGTGTGTGTGTGTGTACAAATGCTGAACTGTCTGTTTTCATTGGGCGTTGATGAACTATAAACTAGGGCTAGGTGCCACATTGCCATTATGTTTATGGATGACTCTCTCTCCCTTTCACCTCTTCCTCCTCTAAAATGACCTGGTTGCTAATACTCGAGGGTGTTCATTTAAAAAAGAAGATGACCATGCACTTCTGCAAATTATCAGAGTGTAAGGGATGTGTGAGCAACTGGCTTTAAAAACAGGGTTAATGTGGAGCAGGAGGCAGAAATAGGATGTTTTGACCCCTGAACTTCTCTAATGGGCATCCCGCAAATGCCCCCGCTTCGTGGAACATCATCTAGGCCTGTGCAGATAGTCATAATCAAAGATTATAAAGCCCTTGGAAATCTTTAGAGGCTATTGCCAGCCTTGCGCTTTTTTTAAAATGGAGCAGCCTTAAAGACCTTAAAGAGGTCACATGACCTCTCGCCACCTTTTTGTCAGTGAGGGGTTTTGGGAGATCCAGCCACAAGGAAGAGCTATGGTTATCCAGTTATGGGTTGCTTTTAGCATACAGTCCAAAATGGCTGCAGAGTGTGTCAGGCAGTAAAGACTCATCACGGTTTTGGTGTTAAACCTTGTAGTCGCTAACACTCTCTGGCGTCGATCTTGGACTGTTTGACTTGCGTTGCGTTTAGCTCAGTAAAATTGAGTTATCGCGTCGCCAACCTGCGCGGTCTGTCGATTCCTCCATGGCAAAAAAAGCATCTCGAGCAGCAGCGTTAGGAACAATAAAGCCCTTGCTGTTAAAAAGCAAACGATTCTTCCAAGGCCGTTCAGTCAGGCAGGTTTCCTCTCCTCTCCAAGAAGAACTACTTTGCTGTCGCAGAGTCTTTTTTTTATTATTATTGTTTTTTTTTTTTGGCGTGGGCAATATTCCAGTGAAGACAGGCTTTTAAATGAACCGGGAAAGCGGTTCTGTTGCCAAAGCATTTTCTTCTCTAGGAAGTGAGTTTTTGAAATGGGACTCATTGTAAAAGTCTATTTCATTGTTTATCTCTCTGCTACTCAGTCTCTCATTTCTCTTGGCGATGTCTCTTTTGATGCGTCCTCCTCATCTTACCTATGCCTGTGTGTGTGTGTGTGTGTGTGTATTTCATCTGCCTCTTTGTTCCAGTTCATGTTTGATCGGCCGTACAGCAGGAAGCTGGAGGCAGAGGCGGACCAGGTCGGACTGCAGCTGGCTGCCAAGGTAATGTGCCTCTGCCGCCGTCGCCGAGGCGACGGTGATGTCTCAAGTAGCCATTTTCCCGCACATTTCAGAGCCGCTTCCGGACAACAGGGCCTTCATCTCTCAGGGACGCTTTCTCTGTCAGCTGGCAAACGTCCCTGCGGCGCAGTGAATAGACATAAATGAAATTCCCCACTGTGATGACTCACTCCTGAGCATTGTGAGTCCTAGGCTATTGTTTGAAAAAGCGCAACAGCGGTGCTGTCCTCTGGCTGACTACACTGAAGTGAAGGTCTTTTGCTGAAAGCGGTCAGTCCGGATCCAGTCAGGTTGAGACCAGACGAGGTCAGGGTACCTTGTCAGGGGGAGATGGACAACGGCCAGTGCTGGGAGAGAAGGGAGATGGCGCAACATCAGGAAGCCCTGAGTTAGATCAAGACCAAGTGAGTTTGTCCAGTCAGTCTGTGAACAAAAAAAAGAGTGAATGGGTTGTCCATTAAATATGCAAATAGGTAAAAATAGGTAAAATTAGGCAAATTAGCACAGAATACTGTATGAAAAGCAAAATGCAGATGTAGATGAGATGTACTACCCAACTGCTTCATTCTGCCTGTGTGACGTGGGTGATCATTTGCCAGAGGTGCCACTAGGTGGCAATGTTAGCAAGCACTTTTGAAGCCCCTGTCCAGTGTTCCTCCTCTGCTTGGCGTGGGCTGATTCAGTGGGGAGTAGCTGGTCAGTGTTTTTCAAACATGTATGGTGGTGAAAGAGAGATGGCTATCATCAGACAATTTTGTAGCTGTGCGTGTGTGAGTGGTGTGTGTGTGACAGAGATAGACAGACAGCGAGAGAGGGAGCTTTTGGTGTAAAATGTTTCGAAAGGCCCACATCGCATGTGGAGCCAAGTGAAGGACACAGAGGCGGTTACCTAGACAACGGTTCTGGAGACCTGCAGCAGTGGTAAGTGGCACAGTAGAATGTGACCCGTTTTGGGAGGGAACCCAGCGTAATTGGAGTGCTTGGCCTAATTTGGGTTACTGGAACAGGCCTCTCCTGGTAGGAGAAGTAAGCTGCCTACAGGGGTGCACATATAGGTTGTTGGCCAGGATAGCACTCCAGAGCTGGGACAAAAGGAGCCAGTTAGCAAAAATGTGTTACAGATTTGTTGGAGTGCTTAACGTAATGACTGTTTATATACCCAGAGACCCCCAGATGAACTCCACAGAGAACATGAAATATGTTGACATAAGAGCATCATCCATTTTAGGATGTCAGCTCAGTTGAGTGTGTTGTTATGTGACACATCAGTTAACTCTCTTTCATTATGCAGTGCATATTAGCCTGTCCTTCTCAGCCACTGCCTCGCTCTCTGTTGATCCATTTTTCTCTCTTTTTCTTTCTCTTTCTCTTTCTCTCTCTCTCTCACTCCATTTTCCTTTCACTCCTCCCCTGATTCTCTCATTTACACCATCCCTCATATTTTTCTCTCTCCCCCTTTCTCTACTCGTCTTGCTCTTCCCTTTCCCACTCTTTTTCATCCTCTCTCCCTCCCTTCTGTGATCTGTCTCTCTCCATCCCTCCTCTGGTTCCTCTTGCTCTCTCTCTTTCTTGTAGGCATGTGCGGATGTGCGGGCCGGGCCCGTGTTCTGGCAGCAGATGGAGATCTCGGATCAGCTGCGGGGCGAGCCTACCGTGCCCGAGTGGCTCTCCACCCACCCATCCCACCGGAACCGGGTCAACCAGCTGGACCGCCTCATCCCTCAGGTACACACACACGCACACACACACACACACACACACATACATGCAGTCCTCCTCTCCATTCCCCACAGGCCTTTGGCTGCAGCCCATTAACCCCACATCCTCTGGAACAGCAACCAACTCAAACCCTCTACTGAACAACCAGCTAGCTGAACTCCACACACTCATACACATACACGCACACACACACATACACACACACACACACACACACACACAAACAAAAGTGCACGCACACGCCCATGCACACACATACTCACACATACACACCAAACACTCGCTCTTGAGTCACGAGGGAAGGCTGGTGTAGGCGTTGGCAGCGCAGCTCGGCTGGGTTTGGGGAGCTAGCGGGACTATCCGTTGGAATCTGTTTTGACTGAGGGGGAGAGTTGGGAAGCGGTCAAGGAAAGGCCGGTAGACGGCGGCGCTTTAAAGAGCAGCTGTTAGGTTAGTGCTGCAGAGGAAGGCTTAGCTTAACGAGATGCCAGGAGACTGCTAGGTTTTACTGCTAATGGAGGCCAGTGGCAGCGAAGACAGAGTGGTGTATGCGCACACACTCACAGACGTACACACACACACACACTCACACGCTCTCTGTCTCACACACACACACACACACATACACACACACACACACTTACTACCAGACTGGAAGGTGAACACATACTAACAAGAGCAGACTCTATATTCCTTATAGCAGGTGAGTAGCCATAGTCCAGGGAAGCAACCTGTCTTCAACAGTGATGCCAGAGGCCCTCAGAGGTTAGGGAAGGTCTACTGGGAGAGAGAGAGGGTGGCACTGCAGTCTGTCTGTCCATTTTCCTCAGCTCCATGGTGACCAGCCGCATCTCCTCAATAATTCACAGGGCATTTGCATCGGGCCGCCATCGAAGACAGATTAAGCCATCAGACACGCGGCGCGCCCAAAGCCGGAAGGGAAGTTTTTGTCAGTTCAGGGGGGACTAGAATGAGACACGTTCGACCCTCACTGGATTTGTCAGTCCTGAGTCCAACCCCTCGCCCCCACCCCCACAACATACCCCTCTCACCAGAGCGTGCTCAGTAGCCCAAAGCACCCGCTACTAGACCAGAAACAGCCTAATGGTATCCGTGTCGGCAGGGCTGCACTAAACGCTCCTCAAACCCAATTTCATTCCTTCTTGCTTAGCGCGTGCAGCGGCGTGGTTGCATCATCTGGGCCGCACGTGCAGACTCTAGTTGAAGGAGACATTTCCTCAGATGGAATCATCTCCCAGCTAGCACTTATTAGGCTAAACATTTGCTCTTTTTCAGGGCTCCTCAGATCTGGCTGAAATGTAATCATTTATTTTATTTATTCATTTTTTTGGCTGGTTTGGAGATTGATCTCAGGCTGCTGCAGCATTCGTCTCCTTTGTTCTCTCCTTCTCTCTCCTCCTTCTACTCTCTCTTCACTCCTTTTCTCTTGTTCCATCTCCTGCACTCGTCTTTTTTTTTTTTTTTTTTTTTTTTAAAGGCTCTCTGCATAAGGCTTTTACTGTGATTGCAAGTACAATTCCACAGGCTCCCACTGCCTTTGCAGCGTTTTGTTACGGCGTCGTTTCTGTGGAGGCCTCCGGCATGTTCCTTTTTTACTGCTGCATATAACGTTTATTCTAAGGTAGCTTCCTGTCTCTGAGGAAATAAAGATCACTAAAACCTAAACTGGTATCAGAACTGAAGGGCAGCAGTGGAGAACATGGCCACGCTCCAGGGTAGTTGTCATTTATGTGTGTGTGTGTGTGTGTCAGTGTTTGTGTGTATGGTTGAGTATATGTGTGTGGGTTTGTGTGTGTGCGTGTGCATGTGTGTGTGTGTGTGTGTGTGTTTGTCAGAGTTTGTGTGTGTGGTTGAGTATATATGTGTGTGAGTTTGTGTGTGTGTGTGAGTTTGTGTGTTTGTCGCACACAGGGGCTCACTTAACCTTGAGCTTGAACTTTAAGCTGTGGAAAGGAATCCTACCTCCTTGCTGGCAGTGGTGTGCATCAAACACAGGGGGAACAGATGGTGAAGGAACTAATTGTTCATCAACTCTGTGTGTGTGTGTGTGTGTGTGTTTGTGTGTGTGTGTGTTTGTGTGAATGCCTGCGTATGTCTTCCACAGTTGTCAGTACACACCCTCAGGACAACTTTTCTAATTCCACTGTGAGCAACATTCGCTGTCTAATATCTGAGAGGCTCTTTAACCCAGAGCAAAGCCTCTGTTTAGCGGTGCCAATTACCGGCATGGCTAGAGCTCAGTCATCATTCGCCTCCCTTCCCTTCCACACACACACACACACAGGCACACACTCCCACACACATATACACTTACACACACACACACACACACACCGATACACAAATCGTCTGTTAAATATCCAGCAATTTGAAAGCCGACAGGAAGAGACTCCCCCCCCACCCCCCACGCCCCCCAAGGCCCATAGGGGGCCTCTTTGACTTTGACTCCAACCATCTTGCTCGACCTCTGCACGCAGGAGCGCAAGGTTTTCAGGTCTTTGCATCAGCTGGACAGATCTGTCTGGGAAAAAAAAACTCACATATCTTGATGTGCAAAGGACTTTTAAGGGGTGGAAATGCAAAGGAAAGGACTCAGCCTTGACCGGTGAATAGCTGCAGTGAGTGGCGGCCTGTGGTGTGCTGCAGTGGAATTGATGTGTGTGTGTGTGTGTGTGTAATCGCGCCGGTTGGTTGGCGGGGGGGGGGGGGGGCGGCGTGGAGGAGGAAAGATGGGGGGCGGCTGAAGCTCAAAGTAATAGTCACAGCTTAAAAAGACAAAAAAATGTCTTAAAATCTTACATTTCAGGATGTGCTGCTTACCCAAAATTGGTGGTATTTATGCATATATAGAAGTAAGTGTGTGTGTGTGTGTGTGTTTAAAGCCAGTACCTCTGTTGATCAGTGTAAGCATGTCTGCATATATAATGTGTTTGCCTCACTGTGTCTTAGTATGTGTGTAATTCTGTCTTTTGTGCATGTAGACTACAATGTGACCATATTTAAGTAGAATAGCTGAAGATGCCTTGTGCTTCTGTGTTAATATGAATGGAAAGAGAGCAGTGCTAATAGAGAACTGTTTACTTTTGCGCCTCACTCCAACGCCATGGAAACGACCCTGATGATCTCATCTTCAAATGCGCTGGACTCTTCAGTCTCATTAAATGCTCGGCAAAAAACAGGAACGTTTGTCGAGGAACATCCTTTTGCTTCATCTCTCTCTCTCTCTCTGTCTCTCTCACTCTTTCTCTTTCTCTTTTGTCACCTTTTCCATCTTTTGTCTCAGTCCCCCCGTCATGAATGTCAATCAGGTGCGAGGGGTCTTGGGAGGTGAAACAGTATAACTACAGACCTGACCTCTCTGACCCAGATGAAGCCCTTTGTTTGAGGACTGTGTCACACTCACAGAGCAGAGGAAAGAAAAGGTCTGAAGGGGCAAGTTTGGGAAGAGTGGACTGACGAGAGATAGCAGTTTGTTAAGTTAGAGTTAACGGCCGCCGAGGTGTCCTGATATAGGGGAATAATGGGTGAGGCGTGGGCAAAGAACAGCACAACGCTAAAGGTGGGGTCCCTGTATTGGGACACCGCAAAGACCCTTATCTCGCTTATCACCCAGTTGCAACTCTTGTATATAAACAATAAGCAAGTGTTTAAAACATAAAAGAAACAAGCGTTTCTTTTCAGTTTTAAAAGAAACTAACCTGTTTGGTTGCTGTACTATTTCTTGATAATAGCTGATTCTAATGTTGCTTGCAAGTTCAACTGTCAAGTACTATGGTTGTTATAGTTACCATTCCAAAGCACATTGATATGGAACAGCGATTAAACTTTTTTTACCAGATTTTACATCATAGGTGTCCCGTTATTGGGGAATAACGGACACCCTGTTAGCCAATCAGAAAACAATATTTAATTTCTCTGAGTGATAAAAGGAAATAACTGGGATCTAATTCATAAAAGGCCAGCACTGTCTAACCTGCTGCCTCAATGTACAGGGGATGGGTGGGTACTCCTCCATGCTGCATAGGAGACAAAAGCATGATGGTAGCAGGAAGTCCTGAAGAACTAGGTTCATCCTTCAGGCAGCTCGCTAGCCGCGAAAATGCATTTGCCTTTTTTTTTTTTTTTTTTTTTTAATACCTGAGCAGAATAGCATCTGCACTCTGCACACGTGCACGACTGCCTTTGGCTACACATTAGACAGACTGATAAGCGGCTTCAAGGCCAGCATGCCGTAATGTTGAAATGGAAGGGTGAAAGCAACTTCAGTATACTGGCCACATTATGCATTAGGGCGAAGCACAATTTACAAGGAGCAACAGGGCTTTCAACATGGGCAAATTTAGATGGGAGGAGGACATCTTATCTGTGTGAAATATATATTGATTTACATGTGCGTTGCACAGTATGCAATTTAAAGACTAGAAGATAAAGTGTCTCCAAATGTGCCTGCAAAATTACATTGGCTTATTTCTGAATAAAAGCTTTCACCTGTCCATGTTGAATAATGGTGAATATACTTATTTGGTAATGACCACATATACATAATATTTCTGGCTCAAGGTGAGCGGTCAAAGATGAAAGGTCAACTGTTTTTGGTTTTTTTTGCCCATTCCCACAGGCTCTAGAGTTGAGGGCCAGCTGTGACTGCCCTGCGCTGCCCGCCACCGACCCGCGGGCCGTCTTCTCCAAGAGCGTCCGCCTGCTGCTGGACAGCGTGAAGGAACAAGAGAGCGCCAAGAAGGCCAAGGAGAGTGAGGGCAAAGCGGCTGGAGCCGGCAGCATCTTCCTGCCTCTTCCCCAGGCCCCCTTGCCACCAGCTCAGGGGCCTTCAAGCCAGTTAGGTGGTGTGCTGGCCTCCACACCAGCCCTCACTCAGGCCCTCCCCAGCAAGTGAGACTCAGGAGAGGAGAGACATAGGCTGAATCCCATTTCTACCACTTAACCCTCTTTTTAGCCTTTTCCCTTGCTTTTTGCGCGTTCATGCAAGGTGAAGGGGTGTCCCAATTCTCTTTGGGAGTAAGAGCTAGGCTTAATGGCTAGCACCACCTGGCCCTTTAACTGAAGAATTTCAGTTGAATGAATGAGAAATCCCAGTATTTAATGCACATAAATTTCAGCTGGAAGACACCATTTTGACTGATGGACTGTCAGACATTTAAATTTGGTATTCATATTTGGTGTAGAGTCATGTTAGTGGTGTTTTGTGTTATATTCGGTCTTATGACTACAAAATATACAATATTCAGTCGTTTTTTTTTTTTTTTTTTTATCATAACAGCATTTGTCTGTCATGAAAATTAGCGTATAACGTAATGTTAACGTACTGTATGTTACGCCATTTTTGACATGTTTCTTTTCATGGATTGTTCTCATATCTTACTTGGTAGTCCACAAAGTCACAGTATCAAAAGTGGACTTGGACACAAGTTCGCAGGCAGGGTATTTTCTGAAGGTAGCGAATTGACATATCGTCTCATTTCACTCCTATCACTTGTCACTCTGTTTTAAGGGTTAAGAGATAGACAAAGGGGGAGGGCTAGGGAGAAGGGGCAAAAAAGGAAATGTTATTCAGCCATACACTTTGACAGGACTCTTTGACCATCAACACCATCACTCCATAGTGGCCTCCAGTAGTACTGTATCCTAACTATCTTCATTCTTATCTTCCTCACCTGTTACTCAAGTTGCCTTGAGCTCTTTGTCTGTTGGGGGATTACATACAGGTGTGAATGTATTGTAGGTGTCCTTCAGTTAGCTTAGCTCTAAATACAGGTAGATCTCTGGATTCTGCTTGCTGTGCGAATCGGAAGACATTTAAATGTGAATTCGGTCTTCAACTTCAGATGCATATGAGTAGGCTTGGCCTCAGCAACCAGGCCTTGCAAAACACGAATATCCTGATGTGATGTGCAAAGCGGCAATCTTTCATTTTAGTGATGGTATAGCCCATCTGTTACTGTGCGTGTGTGCGTGCTCTCTGATTTACTGTGCAGCTGATGTCTGTGTGTGTGTGTGTGTGTGTGTGTGCGTGTGAGTGTGAGATGGATGAGGTATACGTGTAAGCCTGTTTCATTAGAGTGTAAAATGAGTCAGGATGGTCTCGCATAGCGCTGGCCACGTTTTTCCAATGCAATATTATCGTGTTAATAATGAAACCTCTCTAAATGTGGATGCGATTAGCTGTAATCGTCTGATTAGCATAATGGCCCCATACAGTGGGAAGCATTATGATGTGCATTATTCATCAAAGGGCCCAGAGACTCTCCCTTTAATGCGTGTGCTATAGGTTCCGGGGCGGTGACGCAAGCATGCTCCGCTCTCACCGAACCCAACGCAGCCCAACTCGCTCCAGCCTCGAGGACCTCATGAATTCAAGTGTTGTTCTCTCAAGTGCAGAAGTCGAGTCACGTGGAGACAGCCAAAGAAAAGTTTTTTTGTTTGTTTGTTTTTTTCTCCCCCAACACTGCGGTACCTGTGTAAGTAAGGAGTGTAGTGTAGTGAAGAGTTGCCTCTCTCTATCTCTTTCTCTGTTTCTGTATGTAGGTCAGGGCTTACACCCCAACGCACACATAAACACACCTCCCATTGTGTATATGTGAACCTCTGTAAGGGTCCAGACCAATATGAATGTGGCAAAAGGACGCTTAAAGGCAACACAGTATAAGTTCAGTTTTACTACTGATTTTTAAATATTTAGACCTGATTACTTTGTAGAAAAATGTCCCAGGATGTCATGTCTATAAATACTGAATAGCAATCTTTTGCTGTGTAACAATGTAGAATATCAGGGAAAAATAAATCTTTTAAACGTGGTAGCCTCTGAGTACTATGTCTTTGTCCATGGTTAGAAATGGAAGGAGCTAGCATCAGAGGTGTGTGTGCGTGTTAGAGGGAGAGGGAGAGAGACTGCAGTATTTTCCCTTGTGATGTGCAGTGGTGCTGCTGCTGCCTGTGTGTGAAGTAGAAGGCAGACCTGTGTGGGGTCAGAGCTGCAGCCTTCCTGTGATCACGTGAGTCTCCCTCTCTCTCCCTATCACACACACACACACGCTGATGCTGCTAAAGACTGCTTAAGGTGCAGGGAGACTTTTTTTTCTATCTGACTCATCTCTCTATCTGTCTCTTGGCTTGCCTGACCCCTCAGCCATTTACTTGCTCTTTTCCTCTTTGTTATTTTGTCACTCATTCCCCCTTCTTCACTTCCTCTTTCTTTCTATTCTCTCTCTTTCCCCCGGTCCTCTCCATCTTACCCTGTTCCTCTATAGTGTTACGGAGGTAGACAAGCTTTTCTCCGCTCTGAGCCCTCCGCTGGGACTTGAGCATAAGAAACTCATTACCAGATGTGAGATTGCACGAGAAACACCAAGCTGCTGCTCTTCGTTTGCGCTCCCTGCCGTGGCTCTCCCAGCCAATTAACGGTGAAAAGAAGAGGAGCAAAAAATAAAAGAACAAGGAAATCAGATGGAGAAGACTTTTCTCCATCCTCCCGTCATGGAAAAGTGTAGCCACGTGTCCATGTTCTCTCTCTGACAGTGTTAAGAGTCCCAGGGTAAAGGACCTGATTGTGGATCTGTTCTTTCCGAAGGCTGCATAGTACAATATGCCTCATGTCGCCAGAAGTCAGGGAGAGAAAAGATAGGATATGGAAAACCTACCCCCCCCCCCCCAGTTTCTAATAAAATCTGGCAGGGAAATTGGCTGAAGGTATTCCCCCAGCGTCGGGAGGCATTAGCGTGTCAGACGCATGGGGTTTCAAATGGGCTTTGAAATAAGCCGACTAGAGCTGGCGCCATGTAGAGACAACATTGTAGCCACACACACAAAGCAAAAGGAATCAAAGTGAGAGTGCTGCACAGGGATCGGGCCACTTCTGTCGACATGAGGCATATTGTACTACGGAGCTTTCGGAAAGAACAGATCCAGGATCAGGTCCTTTACCCTGGGACTCTTAACACTGTGACAGAATATTTACATTTGCCCCCAAGGCATGCAACTGGTATAGGCACTAAGGTGCTAAATGCCGGCTTATGTCAGACTCTTTTTCTGTCTAACATTTGAAAGAGTACTCTGGCATTAGTCATGTTAGATGTCTTTATGTGCTGACATTGGAGACAAAAACAGTACAAATTAAACTCCAAAGTAATTCCCCTCCAAGGAACCTACTTCTTGAGGTAAACAAGGTGATCCCCATCCAGTTGAGTGTGTTGCTGTCCTCTGTTCCAGCACATACGTCAAAAGGAATCAAACTCTACTGTGAGGGTAGGGGACAGGAGAGCAAGCTCAGCGGTGGTTAATTGTGACAAACTTGTCCTGCCCGTGTGCTGGCCAAGACAACATGGGTTTAATTCCTTAATCAGGGACAGAGGAGGGAATGGTGTGGAAAGAGGAGGAGAAATGCATCCTGTGCCATGGCAGGCCTCTGATGTTCAGAACACTTTTTTTTTTTTCCCACTAAGCAGACAGCAGTGTTTGTGTTTGCTCCCGCCCACTGGCAGTTACCGCAGCGCTGATGGAAGACACCACATTGTGAGCTGCCAGGTAGGAGTAAAGGATGAAACTGTGTGTGTGTGTGTGTGTGTGTGTCTCTTCTGTGGATTTGTATGTCTGCTGGAAAATATGCCGCTCAATGTAATTTGCACAACAAAAAGGCACCACGGCAATACACGTGGGCTGATGGAATTAGGTTTGGGGCCAGTGCGTGGGTGGAGCTGTTTACCCACAATGCATTTTGCTTTCAACCTCTGACCCCCTTCCAGGTGAACACGTTTAAGCTGCACCCACACAACAGATGCGCCACCTGGGATAATATGGAAATATCAGCAAACAGGAGAAGTGGTTCTTTTGATGGGTCTGTCTTTGTTCCATTATTCTGAATAGACTCATTACTGTTTTTGTTTTAAATGCCTTTTGTGATAACAGACTCAGACTTGGGGTTTTTCGTTTTCACTCATGGTTGTAAAGGAAACCAACACTGTAATGGAACTCTTTACAGCTAATCAGGAGGGTTATGAACCCATTATAAGTTTCCTACTGGCCATCATTTCAAGCTTTTAAAGTTGCAGCGTTTGTTATCGTTTAGAAACTTTGACTATTATACTTTGTGTATTTACTTTTGTCTATTTTACATAATGTGAATAAATGCGGCTACAGTCATAAGTATGCCTGTTCCTCTCTGGGCTATAATAGTTGTGATGGGACTTGTGGTGATGAGGAGATAAAAATTGACTCCAAAGGCCCCACACTAACAATGAACCCCTATACGACATTATGGTGTGTGTGTGTGTGTGTGTGTGTGATGGGCGTCATATTGTAATAATATTGGCTCCTAAGAGCCAAGATTGAAACCTATGTTGATTGTTTTTAGTGTTAACAGTGTTCCCGTCTGTGTTTTTGTCCAGCATGAGGTGATTATCAAGCTTTCTGAGTTTTAGCTGCTGTTTGGGGTGTTTACTGGATCGGTGAGGTGACCTGACCTGTGTGTGAGCCAAGAGACACGGAGGCTGAGGTAGCATTTCTGTGTATTTGACAAATCCTGTTATCCCACCCAAAGGAGATAGAGAGGGCTTTCATCTGACTGTTTATCCCCCCCCCCCCTGCACTCCCCCACTTTCTCTTTCTCTCCTAGTCTAGTCTCTGTATCCCTCCCTCTATCTCTCTGTTTTACCCCTTATCTTACTGTTTTTCTGTTTCTCCCTTCTTCATCGTTCCTGGTCTCTCATTGGTCCTCATGTGACGGGTCCTTGTCTGTTGTTATAGTTCTGTTTGCCTCTTCTTGTGTTACCTAGGTAATTAAAAAGCCTTGTGCTTGCCCCAAGGGCAGAATTTTGACCCAGTTAGAAGCGTATAAATAGACTCATCTCTCCCTAGAAAGCCGGCTTTAAAGGTGGAAAAAAGACAGAATTTTGTCGTTTTATCCCCCCCCCCCCCCTTCCCCTTTTTGCGGCTTGAGGCAATGTTCTTGCAAATCATCTCATGCATTGAAATCAGTGAAGACTGCATGCATAGTGGTTATCTGTCGAAACTATAATTCTGTTCAGTTTCTCTGTGGGAAAAGATGGGTTCTGTTACACAAGATTTTACCTCAGCTTGACAAAAAAGATGAGAAAAACAGGGTTTAGGTAACAAGTCATTCCATGCAGTTCCCAGACTTACATTTCGTAGAGTTCAGCAGATTATTTATTTTCACACTGGCAATTCAGTGAATTCTGCATTAATGAAGTGAAATTTAAGGCGAGCAGTTTTTTTTCCTTTAGAGGTTGTGCCCATGTAGTTTAGGACTGAAGTGCAACCAGGCTGCTGCAACTGGTTCAAAGATGAGTATTTCTGTCTGCCCTAGCTGCCACGACTGACCTCATTGGATATGTTTTACACTATTTAAATCTGCCTATTATGAGACCTTCTTCTGTCTTCTAGATTTTTCTAGCAGATTCTCAACGGAGCTTCTCCATGCCTCTTAGTACTGGTTACAGTATTTAATCAGATATGGCTCATGCTTTGTTACCATATAGAATCTCTCTCACTTATAAATGGGTTAACAGAGATATCCCACATGCATGGCTGCATGGTTCATGAGTCTTTCAAAACGCCTTGACTTCTTATCTCCTCCATCTGACCAAGGGGTTTTTCTGATGAAAAAAATCTCTGTGTATTCAACTACAGATAAGAGCTGGAGTTATTTATTCTTGCGAATGATTACTGAGAGAATACATTATTCGTGAGTTTGATGATGTGGATAAAGTTTGAGCATTGGCAGTGTTGCCTGCCAGACTTTTGCTGTATTCTGTAATTGCAGTGGGATGGTTTCATTCACATTGCCAGTCACTGACTGTCCAATTCAGTGGCTAATGAAATCATTTAAAAATGCCCTCTCTCTGAAGAGCGTTGTGGTGACTTTTAAATGTATAAATGTGAAATGGGGATTAAACTGTGAAATGCAAGGATAGAGAGCGGGAGAGATAACATTACTTTAAAACATTTCAGTTAAAAATGAAGAGAGATTGAGTGAAAGTGTGTATGTGTGCATGTGTGTGTGTGTGTGTGCAACGAGGAGATGGAAGGGTTTGTGTTGTGAAGCTGGAAGAGAAAACAACAGAATATAGTCACCTATTTTTATATCGAATCCATTTTTTTCTCCATCTACCGGCACACATGGCCGACGAAGCACGATGTGGAACTCTGCGGAACATTCCAGGCCGACCGGCCGGAGACATGGTGAGCATGGTCAAGCCGCTCAGACCCCACCGTCCATCACTGCCAAACATGTCCGCTCAACCATGCTTACATCCAGGCTCACCAGTCAAGCCTCCAGCACCCCCCACCCCAACTCACCAGATTACATCAACTCATTCTTGGCATCTTGTCTTCACTTCACTGTCCTGATTCAAAAGACAAGAAACTACCAAAGTTTCCATTCTCTCTCTCTCTCTCTCTCCCTGTCTGTCTCTTGCCCTTCTTTATTTACCCGAACACCAGCCTATCTTCAAAACATCTGTGAGTCTCAGTCTAATCCTTAGCCTTCCATTTTCCCGATGGTTTCTTCTTTCGTCGGAGAAGCTTTGGCGACTCCACTTTCAGCAGCCTGAGTGCTGGGTCAGTGGTTTGGGTTTACGCTGGGTTATCTACAACAGTTGTGTTGCTGTGTTCACTGAGATACTGTTTGAAATGGGGAAAAGAGACACGTTAGTCTACTGAGAAAAACAATAAACAAAGCAACAACTTTGAAGCTGAACTGGGAGGAAGAATTTGAATGTTTCTCTGACAAGACCCAAGTGGTACAACTCCCTTATGTTGTCAGTCATACAAGTAGTGCCCTGTGAAGCTTCGTCCTGATTAGGAGGAAAGAGAGAACTTGGTGCAGAATACACATCACTCAATTTAGTCGGGAGTCAAGATCAGTGGCGGGCTTTCGTGGCGCTGGCGATATCAATCTTCTCTCACTGCCATCGGGAGCTCGATTTGCAGGCGCCCTGTAATAGGCTGTGGGGTGGGAGAAAATTAAAAATGAATAAATAAACAAGATGCTCCCCTCTGTGGTCCTCATAAACATTGCGCTTATCTACTTATCACAGTTTCAAACTGGAGGGAAATTGATGCTGATAATTTGAAGAAACAGTGGGTGTGCTTGGACGAGTGCCAGCATGCAGTACCCAGTGTTTTGCATTATCTAAACAGTTCTCTCTCTCTCTCTCTCCTCACTCCCCACTCTCTGTCTCACTCTCCCTCTGTCTTTGCTTGCGTGTGTGTGTATACCTATGCTACCCAACATCCCTAAATCTGTGTAATTTCTCTCGCTTTCTCTCTTTCTCACACACTACCTCTCTCTCTCTCTCTCTTTCTCTCTTTTTCTCTGTTCACGGCTCAGGCAGTCTGTGACTCAGGCTCCATGTATGGATTTTATCCTCAGTCACTTCATCATTGCGCTGTCAGCTGCTGTGCATCGAATAATAATCATCAGCCAGTCATGCCCAGGTTCTGAGTTCAATAATAACCACCTGATCTTTATTCAGTAAACTTGTTTTTTTTTACTTCCCCTCTTTCTTTTTTTTATGCGTGTGTGGTGCGTGTGTGTGTGTGTGTGTGTGTGTGGTGTGTGTGTGTGTGTGTGTGTATCTCTTGGGGTTGAATATGAATAGGAGATAGCCGGGTGATGTATTGCTGCAGCCTGGGCCTATAGTGAATACAGTGTGGGTTGTTAACGTCTTTGGTGAAATAGCCAAGGATTAACAGGGGGAATACATTTGAATAATTTCACATTAACCTTTTGACAGCCTCTGCACATGTTTAGTGTTGTGCATTGTGTTGTTGACACTGCAATTCGACATCACATGAAGCCCAAAAAAAAAGAGAGAGAGAGAGAGAGAAAAGAAACAAGAAGAAGAAGCAGGTCTGACGTTAGCAAAATGCCAAGCCCAAACATGTCTTGCATTAAAGATGCCGCCATGCGGCGATACATCTCTTCGGCTTGATTAAAAATTCAGCTTGTGTCGACTCGCCATAATTTAGTTCGCGGTTACATGCGGAGGAAATTTAATCTACAGCTTGTGGCTGATTTATGCAGTGCCTTTTGGCCCGAGGAGGCAGGAGCAGGAAACTACGTCTCGACATTTATTTCGTTTTTAATTTGGGCATTAAGCGGGCCTCATTAATGGGCAGGATGAGGCGAGCCTTGACCTCCTGCTGCTGGAGAGCCTCTGAAATCCCCCTGCCTCTAATTACCACACCGCTATATACGAGAACTGGGCCAACTGGATGCAGACTATATACACACACATACACACACACACACACACACACATACACACATACACAAACTCCACACCACGCTACACCCCATCACACAAAGCTACATTACGAAGGCAGCGCAGAGGCACGGCACTGACTTAAACACTTAACCCTAGCTGCAGAGTACACACAGTACTTAAAGGTAGAGGGGTTGCTTGACCATGTGTACTTTAAATGCAATACATTAGTATGCACTTAACAGAGGGGAGGTTGTACTTACTGTGCATTGCCTTATGTACTAGGGGGCCGTGAAGGCCTCTTAGAAACAGTGCTGCTGAACCTCGTGAAACACGCACCTATCTGACACACGCATTGTGTCACCTCACAACCTGCTGTACACAAAGAGACCACAAGCCTTACTTGTGACCACTTAGACAAACACGGCTAAATGATCGAAACATCTCAGACTCCACTTCACACCGTATAGCTATTGGTACTCGTACATCACGGATGTACCACCGGAGGTGTATTTTGCACTCCGTTCAGCCATTAGATGTTACCTAGCATTAGTTTAAGTGCACTGACGAGTGGGCTGCGGAAATATGCACAGTGCTGACTAGCATTCCTGACAGACGCGGCGGTGTCCTCATGGGGGGAAATGGCGCATGCTGAAGTAAATGGGACACATTCACAGACGGCACTGCAGACGGCAGCAGTGTTATTGGCCAGGCACAGATCATTCAGAGGAGTGCAGACAGACACCGGCGGAGCGGCGGAGGACAGTCATAAAACTGCAGCCAGCGAATGAGCTGGCTAACGATCTGAGAGAGTCAAGAGTCTGAGAATGAACAGGAGAAAAAAAAGGACAGAAACTGTGACTCTGAAGAGGATGGGATTGATATCCAAAGCACCCCCTCATCCAGGATGGTGATAAAAGGATGTCCGACTTCACCACCGATTGCTGATGTGATCAATTTGAAGGCACTTGAAGTCGTCTGTCGTCTATCTGCATTCAGGGACCTCAGCTGAAACGTAATGAGTGTGTGCGCGTGATTGATTAGTTTTCAAATCCATCAAAAATCAATGAGTGTCTGAGAGGGAACATGAGTGGATGCTTGGACTAGGTTAGAGTTGGGTTGTCTACTATCAGCCTCCTGTTCCAGCAGAGCATGGCAGAGTTCCTTTGGAGAGAGGTTGATCATTTCCAGAATCAAAGGCCGTGTAATTGAAGGGAAAGTCGAGTGTTCTCTCTCTTTCTCTCTTTCGCACTTCCTTTCTTTCCTTTTTCTATTGTCTTTCAGACAACCTAGCTGCTTTTCCTGCTGCTGTGGATGGACTCTCACTGAAAAAGTCTCTCTGCAATATGTTCATATGTTAAAGAAAAAATCCGGTGTGAATGAATCCATGCCCTGTCGTTCAAGGTCACAAAGTGCTGTCGGTAGGAAAATGAACGAGAAAATTTAATACAACGTAGGCCGAAAAGTGAACCGGCAACTGACACTAAGTGATTGACGCACAGTAATACACTTTCAGTGTCATTTCGCATTAGTTATTGGTTCATTATTCAGTTTTCTGGTTCTTTTTCCTACAGACAGCATTCAGTGACCTTAAACAGCAGGGCTGTTGACTGATTCACACCGGATTTCTCCTAAATATTTATTAGACCAAAGAAACAATTGACTGTAGATGTGGATCTGACAGAGATATATTTTAAATTGTTTTATATTTATGAGCATGATGTATATGAGCGAGCTGTGTTGAGATTGTCCCTATCACCCCCCCGCCACACACACACCACACACACACACACACATACGCACACGCACACACAGATACACACACTCATATTCAATGCTCTCTGTGAAGATTAGCTCCGTTGCCATAGTGTCTGGCAGTGTGTACTATCTTTTCAAATGTGAAGGACAAAGCAATAGTAAGTGCTGTTACGTGAGGCACCACTACTGACCATGGTGACAAAACCAAAAAAAAAAAAAATTTTTCAATCTCTCAATTTGTGGTGAACTCTTATGTGCACGTTTTTGTATTTCTTACATAGATTTGTCTGTTTCTGAGAGGTTCACTTTGGGCTCTTAAATGTTTCAAGGGTCTGAAAGCACATGTGAGTATACAGCATGACATACACTTACATGGGCCTAAAGTGTAGGTAAAAGAGAGTCTCAGCAGGTGGATGGTGTGTGAGAAACGCTCAGAGAATGCAAAATGGATTTAAAAGCATACTGATGTGAGACACAGTTGGGTGGAGAGGAGAGTGAGAGGTTGAGAGGAAACGTTTTACCATAGCAGACATCTGTGAGAAAAGAGGGGTATGTGTGTTGTGTCTGTGTGTGTGTGTGTGTGTGTGTGTGTGTGTTTCAGATTATCATGATTGAGGCAGAAGTGTGTGTAAGTAGTGTTTAGCATGTCAGGTGAGAGTGGATGAGTGAATGCATGGGAATAGTCAGAGAGTGTGTGTGTGTATGTGTGATTGAGTAAGGAGGCAGTGGAAGATGAAGAGAGAGAGAGGGTGTGTGTGTGTGTGTGTGTGTGAGGGTAGCCACACAAAGCTGGGAGAGGCTGAGTCAGACATGGCTCCTGGTTGGGGAGCTGGCAGCGGGGAGCGTGTGTGTGAGATGAGTGATGCCTCCTAGTCAGCACCCGAGGTCACCCCATCCAGCTCAACGCACACACACACACACACACACACAGCCACACATGCATGCCAGACAGCCACACCACTCCATCCATCTAGGCCAAGTCACAACACACACATACACATACACACCCCACACCAGCCAGACAGCGTACCACTTCTCCATCCAATCCAACTGTCAGACAAGCATTCAATTCTGTCTAAACACACACACACATTAACACACACATATATATATATATACAAACTCTTCTTTGTAGACTTACTATATCCAGCCCACTTGGCCCTCTCCTCAAGCACACACATACAGACTACCTGCATTCAGCTCCAACACACACACATACACACACACACACACACACACACTTATCCACACAGCCTCCTGAATAGCCCAGAGCCAGAGGAGCTGGAGTTGAAGACTCACTGCTCTAACTGTCACTGAAGCCTCTGAGAGACTGTGGACACTCTATAAGGAGTCTGTGGACCTCTCCTGATTTACTGGCTTACTGCACCTCTCTCTGTACAGCGGGTGGCAGGATTGCCTGGTGGTGGAAGGGATGGCTTTGATAGAGTGGATGGCATGCCTCGCTGTCCTCTTCACTGGGGGGAATCTAGCCTTGAAGTCTGATTTAATCTCGTTTCATAGGTGGGAGGTGAGGAGTTGGCTCGGAGTGGGGTGGTTGGGGTGCCTCATACTTGATTTTACCCCCCCCCCCCCAACCTAACCGTATCCATCGCTACCATTACAAGCTGACCTTATTTCAGCCTTTTTTGACCCCCTTTCCCCACCCCCTCACCCACCCTATTTGTTATGTCCAGTAATGAAAAGTGCTTGTGTGGTTGGTACCTGTGTGCGTGTGTTTGTGTGTGTTTGTGTGTGTGCTAGAGGGAGAGGGTGCTAGGCTGTGTGTGTGTGTGTGTGTGTGTGTGTGTGTGTGTGTGTGTGTGTGTTTGTGTGTGTGTGTGAGGAGGGGCACAGCTCTTAGAGAGGTAATATGCTCCCCTGACCCTTCCATTGATCCTGGCTGATTGTCTGTCCCGGTCTCATCATGGCGGGACAATTGTTTTTCATTACGCTTGGGCATGGGGGGTACCGGGGTCAAAAACCTAACCCTTCAGGTTATAACACAACCACTGCATTGTCCTAGAGGTTGGGGGGAGTTGGGGTTGAGGTGAGGGATGGGGGGTGGCAGGTGGCGGATGAGAGATGGACACAGAATAAAAAAAGTGGGGTTGGGTGGGTTAAGGTATTTATGGATACGAGAAGACAAAAAGAAAAGATGGACGCGTCCATCAGCTGATGAGGATGAGTGATTCTGACGCTGCGGCCCCCATCTCTCCCCTTCCTTGGAAGATAAACTGGAGTCACCTGCAATGCCACAGCGCCGTAAAGCCACTTTCAGCCTGTACAACTGCAGTGATAAATTTGAAATGTGTGCTTGCAATGCACATATTTCAACAAAGCCTGATTGTCACCTCACATCCTGTTCTCTCTCTCTCTTTATGGGAGCTTGACTGAGTAAGGACAATGAACGAAGAAGAATATAAAATATAAAAAGGGAGTAACAGATGGAAAGAGAATACTTTTTAGATGATTCCTCTCTGCTTGGAATCATCTAGCTTCTGAACAGAGGCTACTAGAACTAGTTGAGAAGTGAGATTTAACTGCCAAATTTAGCTGGTCTCACTTTCTCTCCCTCAATTTGACTCATGTCTTTTTTCTCTCTCTCTCTCTCTCTCTCTCTCTGTCTATTGCTCCTGCATGTCCCTGCTTTTAAGTGATCAATAAACAGGCTGTTTTCTTCTCTTTGCTAGCCCGACTTCATGCCTTAGTGTCGGTCACGTAGGCAGTCGGCTGCAGCCACAGCGGGCCGAGCTGAGCCGAGCCGAATGGAGTTGTGATGTGACTTCCAGGAGGCTGCAGAGACATTGTGTACCCGATGTTTACACTCCCACTCTCGTCTTCACAGGACGCCACGCAATGATGGTTCCCCGACGCTTTATCAACTGCATCCGCCAGACAAGAGAGAGGGGAGAGAAAGCAACAAGTATACACAGAGGACAGTGTGCACAGTGTGTGTGTGTGTGTGTGTGTGTGTGTGTGTGTGTGTGTGTGTGTTTGTTCAAGTGGGTATGTGCAACACCCACATAGCAACTGACTGTATTTCTGTTAAAGAAAGAAAAAACTTAGTGGCTGAATCGTTGTGATGCATTGTTCTTGTTCATCATATAGATACATTTGTATTATGGGATGACTGCATAATACAGTATTAGTGCACATATTATGGGATGGCTGCATAATACAATGCGCACTTAACAAAGATGTTTGCCAATAAATCTTTCGTAACAGGTACTGAATTTATCAAGCAAGAACTAATTTATTTTCTGGAAACTTTTTTATTTCTTAGAGTAACATTTTTGTTGTTGAGAACACGCAGACACATATAGTGTGACTTGCAAACTCTTCCCACTGAAACCCCAATGGTTGACTTGACACTTCATTGGTGCACTAGTCTTCAGCCAGGCGCCCTCCACAGGAGCGCATTTACATTAGCGCGACTTTTTTGGGTTATTGTGAAATTTCTCCCCTTTCATGTGACTAGCGTTTTGTGCTTGGGAAACAGGATTAATTCGGGGCTGCTATTTTCAACCCTTATCTCTGTGGACGGTCCCCTGCTTTGCTGGCCAAGAGGGGGGGGGGGTGGAGAGAAAGAGACAGAGCGGCCCTTGAAGGAGGTTAAACCCTCCAACTTTATTTATCTGACCCGTTTGGAGAAGCTTCACAGTCAACAGCGATAAACATCAGCCACGGATCCCCTGCTTCCTCCAGCGCTCACATCTGTTTTTCTCTCTCTCTTTCTCTCATGCTCCTCCTCTCTATACATCCCTCTCTGCTCGTGTTCTTCTCTTCTCTTCTCTTTCCATCCATGGGTCTTCCCTTTCTCTCCTCTCTCTCTCTCATTCTTTTCTTTGCCCCCATCCCCCCACTCTTCTCTCTCTCCCTCTCTCTCTCTCCCCCTAGATAATCCAACGACTCTGTGCAGTAGAGGCCTGATCCTCTTTGTGGCACTGAGATCGTCCCCTTTGTGAGCTACTTACTGCCCCCCCCCCAACTTTTAATAACACCAGCTTAATAACTTCCACAGATTGCTTTGGTCAGGTCTTCAATTTCAACACCATTCTGTAAAAACTGAACCCTGAAATATGATCCTCTCCCTCTCCCTTCCTCTTTCTCTTTCTCGCTGTCGCTTTCTTTCTTTCTGTCCTTTCTTGCTCTCTCCATCTCGTCTTCATAATCCTGTTTTCCCGAAGACCCAGTGCTTCTGCTCGTTGTGTTAACGCGCTGCAGCGGACAGAAGCATGCATTAGTGTCAGGATGAATTTTGCACTCGGGACAAGCCATGCCCGCTAATGCTAATTCATGCTAGCGGACCGAGAGTGGTGATGATGTTTTAATTAGTATCTTAGCATGGCGTCTATTTTCGTGTGCAGTTTATTTCCCTCTCTCTCTCTACACGTCACCCCTCACATCTGTATTCAGGAACAGACCTAGTTTCTAACACACACACACACACACACACACAGACAAACAAACGCTACATAGTGTGTGTATGTATATGTGTGTGGGGGGTTGAAAATTTCCACTCAGCAAGCCTCTGTGACTTTTCCTTACTACAGAACTAGGCTCAGCATCTAGATGCCAGTCAGAGGCGAAGATGGGGATCATCACGCTTCGTTTGCCGCCACAGTCGAAGAGAAGTTTTCCCATACTGCTGACAGATCCAGGGGAGAAAGGAGTTTGTCCGTATGAATGACAGTAAGTATGGGCCAGGTTTATTTGCATTGGCCCAATGGCAGGCAGGGTGAAAGGGTCAGATGGTGAATCACTGTGTTTTGTGGTAGCCTATTAAGCAAGCATTTGCCTGTCAGCATAGATTGCCAATGTCTTGCTGCAGCACAGCAAAAGGGGCTGACTACTAATGCCTCCCAGGCACTGTGGGAAGATTGTGCAGCGGAGAGATGCTAACTATTGTGTATCGGCCACAAGGGGGTGCTGACAACTCCCCACAAGCAGTAAGGATGGTTTGGAAGTTGAGAATTTCAAACTCATCTTTTTTGGGAAATAGACTTTGAACTAAAGTTGGTCATGGTGGTTATGCCTAGTCTGCTGATAGGACACCTGTTTGCCACATGAGAGAGTGGTGTCGCTCCATTAGCCTAACAACACCATTGTTGATTCTAGCTATGACAGCAATCGCTGTAATTGTGGTAACAGTTCATTACAGCCTAAACTGTCGCAGCTGGAGTGATAATTGTGATGATTTATGGGTGGCATCAGGAACTTGGTGCCAAACACAAATCTATGAGAAAAAAAGAAAAAACACACACACACACACACACACACACACACACACAGACAAAGACAAAACCTCCTATACCACCATAGAACACAGTGGTGACCCACTTCTGAGCTGTTTGACAACTCAGGTATGTAGCATACGGCTGGGAAAGGATACCGGTGGCATCCCCTGTGGGGTCTACCGAGTGACTACCGACTTCATGCAGATCTACTCGGCTCATTCCCAATGCAGTCTGGTTAGTCACACCTCCTATAAATGTATATTTACGACCACCCCCCCCAACACACACACACACACACACACACACGCACACCTCTTTCTTGTCTCTTTGGCCTACTTAGGTGTGTAGTGAGTGGAACAGCAGACAGACTTGCTCTCTCTCCCTGTAGACCACCGCTGAATAATTGACTCCCACTGCCGACTGGTAATAGCCCTGTGGACGGTGCCCAGTGTCCGCTCTCCTGTAATGACTGCCATTATTTCGGGGGGCTCGGGGACCCGACATGCCCGTTTGTTATACCAGACACGATGCCAGTTTCTTCGGGCCAAATAAAATATTAAAAACACACCCAAATAAGAGTAGAAATATGTGGAGAGCTAATCAGGCATCTGCAAAAAAAAAAAAAAAAAAAATCCAGTAATATCAATAAAAAATTGCCTAGATTGCATTATTACAGTACAGACCCAGCTCCCCTCACATCTGTCCTGGTCTAGTGCATGATGAAGGCCACGCTCCACTGTTCTCCAGTTCACTTGGCCTGATGGATTTTGCAGGGGGAGGTGTGTGTGTGTGTGGGGGGGGGTGGGCGGAGGACAGGGAGGGGCTGACAGGCTCAGATGCATCCACCCTTAGATTTTGGTCTGGGAGCATATCCTTAAAAATCCTGTCTACTGGCCAAAATGCCACAGGATGCTCATTTATTAATGATGTTTGCCCTCCCCCCTTCCTCTCCTCACCTGCACAGAGGTCTGATGAGGACAGGGGAATAACTACTGCAGAACTTTATTACACGCTCCAAATAGGCCTATATTTTTTGGCGAATCTCACTAATACATTACACTAGACAGATTAAGCTTATGTATCCCATGTCAGGAGTAAACCTC
>PYXC01001040.1:485000-515000 GCA_015244755.2 Tenualosa ilisha
TAATGGCTTTATTAATGTAACCTAATTGTCTTTCCATAAAATGTGCCTAGGTGAATGCGTGTGTGTGTGTGTGTGTGTGTGTGTGTGTGTGCATGTACCTGCTCTCAGCAGAATCCAGGACGTGATGTCACAATGAAATTAGGTCATTCATTCTTTGTCTTTGTCTCTGCTGTTCTTTTGTTCTTGGTTACATTTCCTGCAACATTTCCTTTGCTTTGCTTGCTTTGTGTATGTGTGTGTGTGTGTGTGTGTGTGTGTGTGTGTGTGTGTGTGTGTGTGTGTGTTTGTGTGTATGTGAGTTTGTCTACACACATCAGTCACACTAGACAGGCAGGGTTATCTTTGTGATTAGAAGGGCATTCTGTTGTTGAGTGTGTCCCTTCTCTATAGTTGTGTGTGTGTGTGTGTGTGTGTGTGTATTGGCAGTGATTTTGTGTGTGCGCGTGTGTGTGTGTGTGTGTGTGTGTGTTTGTGTGTGCATTGCTTTGTATGCCTACATGCATGTTAACTTATCTGCAAGTGTGTGTGTGTGTGTGTGTGTGTGTGTGTGTGTGTATGCGTTCATGCATATGTGTGTGTGTGCTGAACAGCATTTGTTTGTTCATGTGTTTGCCAATTTATCAAGTCGGGGAGTTGGCCACTGCCAAGTTGTCTGTAAATAGCAACAAAGCCCCCTGGTTCTGTGTGCTGCATTGATAACAGCCAGAGCAGCAAGGGCATCCTTCAAGTACAGAGCCCCAAGACAAGACAGATGCCCAGTAGCCAGGGCCTGCCTGCGTCCATACACACACATCCTCATGCAAACACACACACACACACACACACACACATACATCTATGCACACTCAGATAGTCTCACAGATACTCTCTCACACACACATAGCAGACTTACACACACAGCCCCTCAGCCTTATCCGCCTGTGTTCCAGCCCTCGGCTAATTTACGCATTCCTGGCTCCCATAAACCAGTGGTTCATATTCAGCACTGACGGGGTTAACAAATCAAATTCACCTCCACCCTTAACTCCCTGTCCTCCAACCCTCAACCCCTCCATCTTCTAACCTCTACACCCCCACACCAACATCCTCCCATCCACCCCTCCCAAGGTTCACAACAGTCCAGCAGTGTGTGTGCAGTGCAGTGCAGTGTGCGTGTGTGTGTGTGTGTGTGTGTGTGTGTGTGTGTGTGTGACTGGTGATGTCAGGACACGATGCGTTGGTTGCTGGGCTGGACTGGGATGGGCTGGGTTGGGCTGGGCTGGGCCCATCTTGGCTGGGCAGCCCCGAGGAGGCTATATCGAGCCCCTCATTACCTGCTGGGCTTGTCAGAGATGAATAGGGCTGAGGTCACAGGAGCACACCTCCTATAAATCATTGCCTATTGATCACTAAAGGAGAAAGAGAGAAGGAGAGAGAGAGAGAGAGGGTAAAGATAGATGGGGAGAGAGAGGGAGGGAGGGGTGAGAGCAAGAGGGAGAGCTGGGAGTTCTGGGAGGATAAGAAAGAAGGAATGGAGTGATGAAGGAGGAGGGGAAAGGGGGGAAGAGGGGGATGTATACAGGTCTGTGGGGGTATGTTATATTAACAGAACCTCTTTACCAACCGACACACACACCGCTAACCCCTCTACCCCAACGCCTGCAAGACCCCGTGAGCTATCTATTAGCCATTTCACACACGCACACGCACATGCATACACACACACACGCACACACACACACGCACACACACACCACACACACACACACACACACACACACACACACATTCCATTGCTAATCTGCCAGAAGGGTTATGTGCTGGGTGGTGGCTGTATTTACATTTTTATTAGTGTGCTCCCTAGTCCTGAAATTAATTGTAGTCTGTGATGTAGCATCGTGTCATTTTTTTCTCTATGTGCGAGTGTGTGTGTAAAGAGGGGTATTGCCTCTAACCCAGTTGCCACGGCAGCACCAGTCCCATGTGCCACGTGATGTCACTAGCGTCTGGAGATGGCTGGCCGCACTCGGTGTGCCCTGAGGGCTTGGGTGCCATCGCTGCATCACCATGACAATCCTGTCACGGCAGACTGGATGGAATTTCAACAGCCATTCTTGTCCAGCACTGACCCCCATCCACACAGGCTGAGGAAGACATGAGAGGGAAAGACATGAGGAGGAAAGAAAGTAAGGAAGAAAAAAAGAAAGACAGAAAAAAGAAATGAAGCAAAAAACAAGGGTGACACTAGATAAAGAGAAGAAGGAAAAAAGAGAGAGAGAGAAAGAAAGAAAGAAAGAATGAATGAAGCAAAAAGCAAGGGTGACACTAGATAAAAAAGGGAGAGAAAGAAAGAAAGAAAAAAGAAAGAGACATAGAAAAGGAAAGAGAAGATGAGTAAAAAAGAGTTAGAGAAAAAAGAATGGAATAGATGTCAGATAGCCTTGGAGTAAGAGAGGGGGCAGCCAAACAAAGACACAAAGGGAGAAGAAGAGAGTGAGTGAAATGCGGGGATATCGTGTATAGCATACATAACACTCTAGCTCACCTCCAGCTCTGTGCCAGGGCCTGGGAGAGCTGCTCCTTAGATCAGTGCTATCCCACTGGGCTTCACCTGGGGCTGGAGGTGTGGGTCTGTGCGGCTGGACGGCGTGCTTCATGTCGGGGCTCCGCCGTGCCACTGAGGTGCCACCCAAGACTGACATGCTGAGTGTCAACGCTTTTCCTCCCTCGCTCGATCTGGGCCCAGACGAGACAACCTCCCAGTGCCCTCAGGGCCTTCTCTCTCTCTTTATCTCTCTCTCTCTCTCTCTCTCTCTCTCTCTCTGTCCGCCTCTGCAATGTTCAGAGGACAGCAATTCTGTCCCCCCTCAGGGCATGTTCCTGCTATTGCCCTAGCCTGGACAGACACCTCTTGAAGCTGCATCACCCCTCTCTCTCTCTCACTCTCTCTCTCTCTCTCTTTCTCTTCTTTTTTGTCTTTATCTATTCTTTCTTCCACTCTCTCCCACGCTCTCTCCCTGTCTGTGAACTCTGTCTCTCGTTCATTTTCTCATCATCTCTTCAGTCTGTTTTTTTTTCTCTCTCTCTACACACAGACAGGAGTGACTGCTGTGCTTTTCTGATTTGTAATGTATTCATACGCTGGGGAAATGGCTGCCCATGTAAACTGCTAGTCACGGGGGAGTTGCTGTCGGGACTACAAGGCTGATTTAACGTACGGAAAGCTCGAGGGATTCAAACACCCCACAATCTTGTGAGCATGACATGCTTTTCTTCTAGGACCCACTCATCACATTCACCTCATGATCTCATAAAAATATATTTTCTGAAAATGTGCTGCTTGCATCTTGTGATGGCAATTTACAATAGGATATTGGCACTAGCAATACACAGGCCTATGAAATCATGACTATTATGGATGTACTGTCATACAGTGAGCCTTTGCGCGTAGAGTATACATATATCAGAAAACCTTTCTGGAGGAGGGAAATAATGCAGACTTCTGTGGATGCCAACTTTGTGACCAACTGGTCTCAAATCAGCGATCATTTCTACATTTCTAGGTGAAGTGGCTGCACTGCTGTGAGATGGTGACCTCTGACACTGTGCCTGATTTGATACGCGTCGGGGGGATAGGCTATCTTGCCTGATGTTGCATTCCATGGAATGTGTGTGTGTGTGTGTGTGTGTGTGTGTGGTGTGTGGGTGTGTGTGTGTGTGTGTGTGTGTGTGTGTGTGTGTGTGTGTGTGCACGCGCCTGTGTGTGTGTGAACTCATCAGAGTCCTGGTGTTCACACTGCATCGATATCCTGCTCAAAGCTATCCCTGTCACCATAAATAAATCACACCGCCCTCTTGTCTCTTTCTCCCTCTGTTTGTCTTATTCGTCTGTTTGTCTTCCTTCATCCCTCTATTTGTCTCTCTCTCTCCGTCTTTATGTCTGCTTTTTCCACTTTTAATTTAATGTTCAGTTCAAATCAGTTTTATTAGCATGACAAAGGAATCTCAGATTGTTAATGGATACGGATATTAGGTGATGTAGGCTGCATCAAAGAGAATACTCACAATGCTTCACTAACACACACACACACACACACACACACACACACACACACACACACACACACACATATACACACACTTACTCGCTTGCTTGCTTTTATTCACCCACTCACCTGACAATACTTCACAAACACACACTCTCTCTCTCACACACACACACACACACACACACACACACACACATACACACACACACGCGTCTTCTCATTTTCATGTCTGATCCATTAGTAATGTACTACCCTTTTCCAGTATGTTTCTCCCCTCTCTTTGTTTCACTGTCTCTTCCCTCCTCCCTAACTGATCCTCCCTCCACTGTTCAGGGAAAAAGGGAAATGGCTACCTTATGGGTAATACATCTTTCTCCACCGTGGCTCATGATAAATGTGTGTGCAGGGGGGAACATGTGTGTGAGTGTCAGCGTAGTGTGTGTTTGTGTGTGTGTGTGTGTGTATGTATGTGTATGTGTGTGTCATCTTGACAAATGCAGGTATCTTAAAAAACGGTTTCAAAGGGGCCAGGTTTGCTGCTTGCCAAATCCACAAACACTTAAAGACACACACACACACACACACACACACACACACACACACACACACACACACACACACACACACACACATAGGGAAGGAGAACAAAAGCAGAGAAGAGTATCTGTATTTATCCATAGAAATAAGAGCACTTTGGCACTTTTAAAAGCCTGCACAAATCCCTACAACTCTACCTCCCGCAGCTGCAAGGCTATGACCAGTGAGCAAACAACGATTTAGTTAGAGTTAACATTCACCCACTGCGCTTGTGACATTTTACATTCGCTTTCTTTGTTGTATAAAGCTTTCATACGCACCCACGGCCGGCCGGCTTGATTGCGGGCCTCCTGCTGTCGCCTCACTTGGCTGTCTGAGAAAACGCAGCCTCTCAGGACCATGGCCACATCGTCCATTCAGAATGACCATGTTTAATGCAAACGAACAGCTGGACATGGAAACTTGGTGAACAGTATTTTCCAGACTGTAACTTTTCCCTCAATCATTAATTCAAGTGACTTATATGCCTTTTGTCTTAAAATAACTTGGTAGCAATTTTTTTTAATTAATTTTTTTTTGCTCGTTCTAGGCTTGGCATTTATCTAACAGACCCAGGCACTTTAGGAACAAAGTCAACCACTCAAGAACATGGGGGCCTCCTGTTGCCTTTTTTCATTTGATTTTTGGGTAGAAAAACAGGGCTCCCCCAAGAGAGGGGTGGTTTAATTAGCGGAGCTTAAGAAGACGGTCCTGCACTTGGCTCCGTTATTAAAGGGATTGCCACCAGACTGGAGGTCTGCCATTTGACAGCGCAGTGTGTACATATAAAAGGCCAGATGCACAGACCCATGACCAGCAGTTAATTTGTTGGAGCGTAGATTTATCCCAAGCTCTCTCCTACTCGTCTTGAATGTGTGTGTGTGTGGGGGGGGGACATATGTATGTGTGTGTGTGTGTGTGTGTGTGTGTGTGTGTGTGTGTGTGTGTGTGTGTGTGTGTGTGTGGGGCGGGGGGGGGGGCATATATGTGTGTGTATGTGTGTATGTACATGTGTCTGCACATGTGTGCACTTGTGTGTTGGTATGTACTTTTCTTCTGAACAGGTGAATACGTGTAAATGTGCATCTCTTCCTTGAGATGTGTCAGACTGTTATAACAATAACAATGGTATATGTGTGTAGTAGACGTGTTAGAGACAGTGTGTTTGCAGATTCGTGTTGGATGTGTACGTGTCCGTGTGTACGTGTGTGTGTGTGTTTGTGTGTGTGTGTGTGTGTGTGTGTGTGGCATTTTACCAGTACATTGGCCAGTTCTAATAAATTAGCAGCCACACCCTAGCAAACCACAGAATGTGTACATATATGTAAGTGTGTGTTTGTGTGTGTGAGAGAGAGAGAGAGAGAGAGAGAGAGAGAGGGAGAGAGAGAGGGAGACTGACAGCTGGATGGAGAAGTAATAGGCTTAAGAAAATGACTTTTGAAGTTTTATTGAAATATTAAAAGTAGTGGTGACGTGTGATGCCCGGGCAGAGTGCAGTTGGACTGCTGAGGACAGGCCACTCCCTCAGGAGAGAACCGGGGCTTATCACCTCCAGAGCCAGTCAGCAGTCTCGGCTCCTGCAGTTGCTCACAGTGAAGTCAATATCACAGATAAATATTGCAGCCGGCTCCATTAATATTTCATAATCCCATTTCGGCTCTAAACTGCTCTGTTGTTTGACCTGGCATCTGTGAAACCTGCACTCTCCCATAATCTATCAGTCTCACACTCTCTTTGTCTTGTGTGTGTGTGTGTGTGTGTGTGTGTGTGTGTGTGATATCTTTTGCATGTTGATTGATAAGGGAGAGATTGTCTTTCAGAGAGAAACGATTATAATGCATCATGATAATTGAGGGAGGCTTGTGTGTGTCTGTGTGTGTGCATATGTGTGTAGCTATATAGGGGTGTATGTGTGTGAGTGAGTGAGTATCACACAACGTGTGAGTGTATGTGATGTTCTGTCTCTGAAGTGAGCTATTTATGAGCTGCCTGCCTCTGCTGGATGACTGGCTTTCTGGCTGGCTCTATGAAGACTTGAAGACTATATTTTCCCTTGTGTGTGTGTGTGTGTGTGTGTGTGTGTGTGTAAGTGCTCTTGTGAGTCTACATGTGTAACACGTCATCAGCTGCATTCGTATCTTGGTAGGGATATCTCACATCAACAAGACAGCTTTCATTTGGATCAGACCTAGACTTTAAGATCATTTTTGCCCCCTACTCCTTTATGCCCCATTTGCATGCAAGGGAGAAGAAGAGGGAGGGACGGAGGGAGGGACACAGAGAGAGAGAGAGAGAGAGAGAGAGAGAGAGAGAGAGAGAGGGTGTTTTGTTAAGTAGCCGACAGACGGGAACAGTTTATGTTGCTGTGGAGTATCTATTAGAGTTTGCTGACTTTATTGGCAATATACCATTAAAGGGAAACAGCACAGAGTTGCAAACAAAGTAGATTGCAATTTCATTACAGACCACAATAACTGCATAAATGAAAACACTTTTTCCCTATGAACCAAAGCTGAAAAGACTAAAAAAGATTGAACAAAAAAACAGAAAAAAAAACATCAACAAAAAACAATCATTTTGTCATTGCCCACAAGAGCAGTTCCCATGACAACACCCACAGACTCTCTGCTCCCTTTGAGTGGGCTGTTGAGAGACTACTTTCTGAGTTGCCGTGGCATCATGACATGGTGCTAGCCACTGGATGCCCTTGAGTGGAGGGTAAAATGGGCTTTGCTGGCTGGGTTGAGGGTGGCATGGAGGGACAGGGGGTCCGGGTGGTGGGGGTGAGGGTGCTCTGACTGACAGCTGGCCTAAGAGTGGGGGCAAGCGGGTGTGCACTGGGTGTGGGTGCACACAGAGCGGGCAGTCAGTGGAGAGTGGTGAGGGGCCAGGAGGGGCCAAAGTGCCAGGAAAATAGATGACCTGCATAAAGAAGAAAAAACAAAACAAAACAAAACAAACAAACAAACAAACAAAAAGGCCTACTCCATCTGCAGCCCTCGCCGGTGTGGGGTCGACCTTGACCAGCCAGCCAGAGTTAGCAGGAGCTGCTCCCCTCTCGTGGCAGAGGTCCATTTGTTTCTGCCAGAGAGATTGAGAGATAGTGAGAAAGAGACAGAGAGAGACACGGGGTGGATGGATGGGGAGAAAGAGAAATGGAGAGAGGGATACCAAACAGAGTGAGTAGGACAGAGATGAGAGAGATGGCAAATGTTGGGAATTGATAGGTGACTTGGAGAGAGGGAGAGAGAAAGAGAGAGAGAGAGAGAGAGAGAGAGAGGTAAGAGAGGGGAGGGCATGTGAGGACAGATGGCAAACAATCTGGGAGATTGAGGAGGCAAGATGAAGGAGATCAAGAGTCAGTCGAAGCCCAAAGAGGGTGGGATGAGAGATAAGAGAAAAGGAAGAAAGTTTCTTTGCCAATACGGTGTGTCTAGAGGAGTCCATCGCTTGATTGTTCTGCCATTCTGGTAGTTGGGCTTGCTAGAGGTCCATGAAAGTGAACACCAGGACAAAAACACTCAATGAGTGGAGTGCAGTTGTGCCAAGAGTTATACCATGAAAATGAGAGAAAGAGAGAGAAACAGAGAGATGAAAGACAAGCCTAGAGAGTTAGACAGTAAATGAATGCAGGGGACTCCTGAGGAGTCTACTGATGCGCTGGATGTTTTGTTAATGGAAGACGGTGGGCTTGTGCTGTTTGTTCAAACAGCACATTCGACTGTGGATCGGCCTCTGGATTGTGGATGGGGTTCAATGCCCATCGACTGTGATAAAGTGAAGCTCAGCAAGACTTTGCTCTCTCTAATGCACAAGGCTCCCTGCTGCTAACTCCACCAGGGCTGCCTTACAACCCATCTCTCACATCATCAGACAGACATGGAAGAGCAACACTCAGGACTTTAAATGTCTGCTGAACGAATGTGAACTACATCCAAAACAACATGAGTATCTATCTGCCTACAGTTAGAGCTTAAATGGTATATGAGGATGGATATGTTTATTCTGTTGCCACACTTTTCAATGTATGTATGCTTGCTGTGCTGACCAACTCTGTTAATAATAAACTGCAATAAACTGCAAAAACTATCAATTTACATACAATGCATTAACATGATGCTAATGTTATGGCAGTTACTGTAGCCATTGTCCATTCTAGCATTGTATTATTTGTGCAGATTAATAAATCGCTCCTATAATAAACCAATTAATGTTTAGCAGGTGGAGTTATCAAGACAAGCTAGTCTAATACCCTTCACACAGATGTATGTGAACAATATTTTAATTAAACAAATCATCATTAATGCTCACCACTGTAACTAAACATCTCCCTGTTTCTGGTCCTGTAGCAGTTGGTTAGTTGTACCAGTTCGTCTTTGTTAGTGGACACATGTGATTCCATAATGCTATGAGCTGAGAGATTAGTTTCCTACTTCTCAGAGTAGAATGGATGTGGGTTGGAGAATGTGCATTGTGTTTCTGTAGGCAATACTGGAATTGCAAGCAAACTGACAGCTTGGTCAGAAACAATTTGGCCATTTTAAAATGTGAACACCTCTAGGGCTGAGAGATTTCGCATCTCGGGGATCCAAGGAGCTGTCATCTCAGCGGGCATGTTAGACTTCATATGTCCAGAATAAACGTGCCCCATGGTGGTTTGCGTTCTCATGCAAAACTCGAAGCCCGTGCAGATACATACATACTCATTTTCACAGAGCGCCTGTGTTTATATTTGACTTGACTGCACATCAGCCCAATTGTCAGATATGAACAGCGTCTTCAAAAGTGAAAAGTTCACTCTTTTTCTTTTTTTTTTTCCAATGATAATGTCACGGATTCCAACTGACACTAGTCAGCCTGAGGTTTTTTTCAGACTATTGATGAAAGTGGCAACCCTGAAGCCACACTTGAGACCCTGCAGAAACATCTCTCTTACAGCCACATTGCTGATCTGGGATCAGTTGCTTAGTTCATCCTCCATAAAAAAAAACATTGGCTGCTCTTTACCTGCACCTGCAGGGAAAAAGCAGTACAGCTGCTAGGTTACAGTATCTTTTCAGTAACTTCCCTCCTGATTACTTCCAGTGAGCTCACAGTGCGCTAAAGGAGCGATGTGAGCAGCTTTGAGGACAGACAGTTAGCCTTTGTTTAACCTAGAAATGAGGTACACAGTTCAAGGAGGAAAAAAAGCTCAGCTTTAAAACTACTGCAGTCATCAAACATGAAACAACAAGACACACACACACACACACACACACACACACACACAACAGTATCATTCCTGACTAACCTTGAGCACAATAGAATACATTACAGAATGCCAGCAGGGGCCTCTCAGTTCATTTGCCCCTCAGCTTATATAATAGATCTAATTTATATGCACTGTGTGTGTGTGTGTGTGTGTGTGTGTGTGTGTGCGTGTGTGCAGTATGTGTGTGTGTGCACGTGTGCACACATATGCATGATTGTGAGTGTGTGTTTGTGTAGCTGTTCAGCAGAGTCCCTGGACTCACTACTTATTTACATTGCCGCTGATGTCTGATGTGAGGTGGTGTATGTGTGTGTTGTGTTGTTTGGGCAGGTCCCAGCGGCAGCAGCGGCAGCAGCGGCAGCAGCGGCGTCGGGCAGTGGGCAGGCGGCGGGGCGTTGCGGTGCGGTGCGGTGCGGGCAGCTCTTTTGGCTTCAGTGGCATTTAATGGTGTGGAGTACATTAGCTGTGACTGATCTGTAAATATGTCTGCTTTCTGCTGCCTCAGCAGTCACCCGCGCCGACATGGATCAAACCGCTGCAGTGCTCTGCTCCTGCTCTGAGCCTGCGCCCTCTCTCTCTCTCTCTCTCTCTCTCCATCTCTTTCTCTCATCCTTTCTTTCTTGCTCTCTCTATACTCACTCATTCAATCATTCACTCCTCCCTTGGTTACATTGGACTTTGATCTTTCCTCCTTTCTTTCTTTCTTTCTTTCTTTCTTTCTTTCTTTCTTTCTTTCTTTCTTTCTTTTTCTCATGCTGTCTCTCCACCTCATCTCTGTATTTCTTCCTGCATTCTCTGCCCAACCCCCTCCCTTTCTCTCTCCATCAGATCTGCAGCTTCACCTCCTTGGGCTTATTTGGAGGAAGGCCAGACCACCCCCCCCCCATCCCCCAGGAGTCACATCAGCCCAGTGCACAGAGAGAGCCAAAGCAGTCGAGGGAGTTGAGGTGCCCGATCCACCCCCCCCCCCCCCCCCCCCCACACACACACACACACACACACACATTCCCAACCACGCCTGTTCTATCTTTTCCTTTAGTGCCCTCTCTTTACTTTTTTCTTTTTCTTTTCTTCTCACTTTCTTCCACTCACTCATCCGTCTCCCTCTTTGTTTCACCCCCCCCCTTCCATTTCCTTGTCTTTATTCCTTGTCACTGTTTGAGCACGGCCATTAAAAAGCCATGAAGATGTGAGCAAGGTGAAAAACAGAATCACGACCAAGCATGGAGGAAGAATGGAAAAACGAGAAGAGCTTCTCATTCAGATGGAACACATTACAGTATCATTTACAAGACAGGGAGAACATTTAGCCTCGACCTTTGCCAATCCTTTCCATGTTTCTCTCTCTTTCGTGTCTTTCGAACACTCAGAGGGACCTAAAGCTGCCGGAATGGAGTGCTCACGTGTGGAACTAAATGTCCTCAAAGCCACTCAGTACAGGCCTGGCTTGCGGACTAATTTTTTTTTAGCCGCTAAGCTTCTGGAAAATTCCTGGAATGAAAATGGAGTGTCAAAGTGAACGGGTGGCCCTTTTCCCCAGCTCTTCTGACTTGCCTCAAGGCTTCTTTTTTTCAAAAGGTGAATTTCCAGGGGGAGTGAGAACAAGGAGGACCAGAGCCATGAACAGTATGTGTGCTGATTGTGTAATTTGACGCGGTGCAACCAGGTTTTCTCCACCAGCGTGGGCTGAATAGTATTTCAGTAAGATTTCGTCAGCACCGCGTGTAACATTAGGAATTAGTCTTTTTGTAATCTCAGGGAGACAGTGAGCTGAAATACTAAACGTGAAATTCTATGGTATATCCTCTCTCTCTCTCTCTCTCTCTCTCTCTCGCTCAGATTCTTTCCCCATTTCCATCATTTCCATGTAGGCCTATGTATATTATAATGAGGTGCTCAGTGGCCTGTGACTACCGGACCTTAAATTATGGCAAAACAGAAAGATCCAACCAACCATATAGCAACCGGGTTCTGTTGACTTGCTTGAATTGTATAACTGCAACCAGTCCTGTCATTTTATTAAAGGAAAAAAATCCCCAAAAATGCCTTAGTTTTTGGAATACCTCCACCCGAGGTAGAACAAAGCACACATAATTTTCTGTTTGTTTGTTTTGTTTTGTTTTTTTAACCCGTTTGGGTAACGCTTTAGATTACAGCCTGTGAATTATTATGAAAGGAGTAGGTAAGAACAACGTAACAAAAAAGAGATTTATGTGTAATGTTGTCATAATTACAAAGTAAACTCAGAGCAAGGAGGACCTTGCAAACATCAGCAACACGATAGACAGCCACACTGGGAAGGATAAACTGAGTAGTTAGCCTAATTAGCAAGGGATAAACTGGTTAGCCTAATACGACCCGTGAAGTACAAGGTAACATATTCCAAATTAACAGTTAAGTAAGATTTACCAAAAAAACATCACAATTAATGCATTGCTCCATATTCTGACAGCTCTTTTAAGACCTATGGACTGAAAACTCGGAAGAACTTTTAACCATTGCGAGTCACTGAAACAGGCTAACTAGGCGACAGGGGGCAGAGATGTGTGATTCTGGCAGCTGGGAGTTTGTGTTATTCCAGACTACAGTAATTAGTCTATACGTCATCTCTTGCTGCAGTGTTGCTATTTTGTTGCTGCTGTTGTTTTTAAAATCCTACTGGCCCTATACCTACCATTTACAGGCTGTAATCTAAATCATTCCCCCAGTTTGTTTCCGGCACTATTTCTTGTTCTTCTTTAAAGGGTTTCTGTGTCATAAAAGCCATATATTACATTCATACTCCATATGCCAATGGGGGAAGTATTTTTGCAAAAAGTCTGTTCATCTCCCTTAGCGTTCGAGACAAGAAAATGCAGTCCCTTCTCCTTTCCCCGTCACTATCCATTCTCCACACCACTCCACATCGTCAACCACACTCCCAAACATGTCCACAGAAGTAAGTCTTTTCCACCCAAGAAAATGAACAATATTAAATTGCTGTCAAGAGAGTCTGTGCTATAACATCAAGCTATTTCCCTTCAACTCTAGGTGCAGTTTGTTCTTCACCTCATAACTGCTGCTGTGCTTCAGATCATAAATGCTTCCTTAGAGAC
The DNA here is from genome assembly GCA_015244755.2 of Tenualosa ilisha. Classification (NCBI taxonomy): domain Eukaryota; kingdom Metazoa; phylum Chordata; class Actinopteri; order Clupeiformes; family Clupeidae; genus Tenualosa; species Tenualosa ilisha. The sequence continues at coordinate 497,951 of PYXC01001040.1, forward strand.
TAGCATTTTTCCTGAGTCCCTTCCTGAGTTGTAAAAACCCCTACTTAAAAAGAATCACCTAGATGCTTCAGTATTGAACAACTACTGGCCAATATCCAATCTACCATTCATTGGGAAAATCACTGAAAAAATTGTCTTCAATATATTAACCACCTTCTTGATATCAGATAGCTGCTTTGATAACTTTCAGTCAGGATTTCTGCCAATCACAGCACCTAAACAGCACTGATTAAAGTTATAAATGACATATGTCTTAATACTGATGCAGGCAAAACATCTGTCTTGGTGCTTGGTGCTCAGTGCAGCCTTTGACACAAAATACTGCAACATCGACTTGAACACGGTTGGATTCACTAGTATAGTTATCAATTGGTTAAAACTGTATTTCCAAGACAGAGGTTTCTTTGTTGCCGTGGGAAATTGTACCTCAACATGTCCTTAACCTGTAGTTCCTCCAGGGGGCCAATCCTTGGACCATTACTATTCAACCTCTATATGCTCCCACTTGGGCAAATTATCAAGAACAACTCAGTTTCCTATCACTGCAATGCTGATGACACCCGAATCTACTTTGCTCTATCACCTAATGATTATGCCCCCCTTGAATGTCTTTAGCAGCCTGTAGTTACTATGCAGTTCAGCTATGGAACTATCTCCCTGAGGACATCAAAAAGGCTCCTATTGTTGGCAGTTTCAAATGTAGACTAAAGACCAAGCTGTTCTGAGATGCTTTCTGCTAATTGTTGTATCTTTATTCCTTTTAAACTTTTTAAACAAGCATTTATTACTTAACTTTTACTTCATTTTATTATTTTATTTCCACGATTTTTATCATCTGTATAATTTATTAATTAACTTTTACATCATTTTATTACTCTTTTGTACTATTTTTATCATCTATGTTTTATTTTCAATCAATTACTTTTTTATTTTATTTTGTTACTCACAGTTCTTTGCCTTTGTCTTTGTAAAGAACATTGAACTGCCTTGTCTGTTTGTAACATGTGCGGATTCGGTCCGACATGGGTTTTGAGCTCTGTTCTTTACCGCAGAAAGGTGGTTCATTAGTGGCCTACAGCTGCTTATTTCTCTGAAAGTCATGTTTTTTTCTATCATCATTTTGTTTATTTTACCTTTTTTTTCATTTATTTTTATGTCATTTTATTTCACAAAATAGACACATATCCCCTTTAACCATGGATTGATGTCTGTGAAACAGCGACATTCTGTTTTTCTCATAAGTGAAGCTTTATTTTATTAGAGGCACTGAAACAGTTTCATAAAGTTTTAATTCAAAAGAAAAACTATGTCAGCCAATGTTGAATTCATTCATTACGTAAGGAGACTTATGGAGTTTACTTTTTGAAAAACTGAGATCCATGACACTCGGAGAGTATCAAAACTAATGGAACTGCTCAACCTATGACTGTTATGTAACACTGTGCCTCTGCAAGATTAAATGGTAGTACAGCAGGCCATAGCAGCGTACTGCACCCAAAAACGTAGATTTTGCGGCACATCTCCAGATAAATTAAGTATAGAGAAGTAAGTATAAGTATGGATTCATGTAAATATAGGCAAGTAAGCAAAAGTATGGAGGTTAGTATGCTTACTTACCTAGATAGGTATATATGTGTATATGCATATATATGGATGTATATGCAGATAGTAAGTATACACTTACACGACTTTCCACATATCACAGAGTAAAGTAGTAATCATTCTAGTATTCTAGTCATTATGGTGTACCCTATGGTATGCTAATGCTAATAGCTTAAACACTAAGCTAACTGTGTGAAATGATGAGGTCAGTCTGTTCATCCAGTATGTTACAAGCAAATATTCTATTCTAGTTTGTGCCCAAGTAACAAAGACATTATTTTACTGCCATCCAGACCAGTGGGCACACAAAGATGAATGTAGGGGTCGCCCGCGCGAGGTCAGGCTTTTGCCTGTGTCGGCGGGAGCCAGACAGCAGAGGTGGGCCCTTAAACAAATGTGACGGTGGCCTTAGGGGAGTGATCCTCGAGAGTCTGAACCTTTTCACAGCCGGCGTCTGGGTGCCGAGCTGATAGCACGAGTGCTGCCATTTGCATAAGGGGAAGAGAGGGAGAGAAGGAGAGAGGGGGAGTCTGGGTAATGAGGGTGTTGTGACACACTGTAGAGGAAGAGGAGGTCAGGACGGGTCGAGTGGGAGTGCTTTGAAAAGGTTAACCCCGATGTGATAAGAAGTCCTCTCCTATGGCCACACACACACACACACACACTTACACACATGCACAGGCAAAGACCACACACATACACTTGCACACACACACACACCCACACACACTTACATGCATGCACAGGCATAGACCACACACATACACTTGCGCACACACACACACACACACTTACATGCATGCACAGGCACAGACTACACACATACACTTACACACACACACACGCTTACACGCATGCACAGACACAGACCGCACACAGATACACACACACACACACACTCATAGAATACACACACAGACAGAGCACACACATTGTCACAGTAATTAACAGATAACCTTTAATGAGACGGCTGGCCCCGATGGCCCTTAACGAGGGAAATGTCAGTGCGGTGCAGCCCGGCTCAAACGGGGAGGAGGACAGCAGGCTGCGTGGAGACACTCTGCCACTCTGACAGACATGTGGGCTGATGCACTAGGCTGCAAATGCCAGCTGACCATAACATTTAACGCACTCGTTCAAAACACTGCGTGGGAGACCGTCACTTGTGCTCAGTTTTAAGTTGTTGACCGGGGATTTAAAATTGACTTACACTTTGTTCATTTTGTTCATGCCCTAAGATGCCTCAGACCTATTTTTCTTTGGTTGAGTTTTTCCCATTGGCTTGGAGATGTTGGCTGCATTTGGTTGTACATATCATCTAGGGTTTACGAGGTCTGCCATATCCGCAGATGCTTGGCTATCACATCAACAACTCCTCTGGATCTCCTTGGCGTCCTGCTTTTGTCCTCCGTTCTTCTCTCTCTCTTCTCACTTCTCTCTCTTGCTCTTCTCCCCTCTCTAGCTCTTGCTATCCCTCTCGTGTGTCGTGTCACATCCCTCTCTCTCCTCCTTTCCTCTCCTCTTCTCCTCCTTCTTTCTCTCTCCCTCTCTCTCCATGCTCATTAAGTGCTCCAGATGCTCTGTGCGGTTCCTGTTGTCCCTATTTGCTGGCTTGCTGCACGAGCCCCAGCATCGTTGTTGTTTTTGTTTTTCAGATGTGGAATAATTCAGTGCCTTTGGGTCTCATTTATACCAACGACACGTTCACACAGTCTGGGCTCTTGGAAATAAATAAGCCACTGTGCCCGGCAATGTAATAGCTTTTTCAAATTTAATTTGGCGCGGATGGGTAGCAGTATTGGCATGCCTTTATTTTATATGCCTTGGCACACATGCTCCAAGATATATAGATATGTATGTGTGTGTTGGTGTTTTAGAAAGTGTGTGTGTGTGTGTGTGTGTGTGTGTGTAAGCGTAACGGATAGAAAGGTGCTGTGCTCGTTTCGGCATAAACAAGAGGCCCCCGTGGAGTAGGAGGTCTGAGGAGCTCCATGGGTTGAGATTGAAAGAGGGGCCCAGGGAAAGGGGGTAGTCTTATTCCCCCACCTTTTTCCCTCCTCTGTCAGGCCCAAGGAGATGCACACTCTGTTAGCTGTGGCGCTAAGCCATCGCTCAGGAACTGGAACCACTGCAGGGGCTCCAAGGTAGGGCAGGGCAGGACAGGCCAAGAGAAAGATCATGCCTTGCTCTCAGTACCCATGGCCCCTGTGGAGGATAGTGAAGAGCCCCCAGTCTGACAGAGAGCCTAGGCTCCAGCTCAGTCCCCAGTAGGGTCCTCTTAGGCTATTTTTGTCAGTCTATTGGACCTGGAGCCTTTATGGTCCTTCATGCCAATTTGGTCAGACTGGAGAGTGATAGTCTCTGTGTGTGTGTGGGGGGCGGGGGGGGAGGGATGAAGTAGAGTTAAGGATTGAGGACTTATACTGTTATACTGTAAATTAGTTGGAGTGGAGGAGAGAGAGCAGAGGTGGCAAAGAGAATAAAAAAGAAAAGATGAGGGGACAGAAGGAGAGAGAAAAAAGAGGATGAGGCAGAAGGAAGGGCAGGAAAGGAGGTGTAGCAGTGTGAAGAAGAGAGGAGAGGAGAAGAGAAGAGAGGAGAGAAGCTGTGAGGAAAGGTGAGGAGAGTGGAGAGTAGAAAATGGAGAGGGGAGGCGAGAGTGGATGCGTGCTGAAGGGCTGATTGAGCTCCCTCTGCCCTGCTGGGAACAGTGGTGCCAGCGTGCCACCCTGCCAAGAGTCCACACAGCTGCCAGACAGAGGAGAGGGAGCGATGGAGAGCAACCCGAGCAGGAGATCATCGAGAGCACAGAGAGAGAGAGAGAGAGAGAGAGAGAGAGAGAGAATAGGCATATAGAGAAAGAGAAGCATAGAGAAGGAGGGGTTAAAGAGAAGTAAGATGGAAAGACAGACAGATGAGGGACAGAGAGAGAGAAGTTGAGAAAGAGAGGGAGTTAGGGAGAGAGGAGAAATTGAAAAAGAGATGGGAAGGAAAGATGAGCTGAGCTGACAATGGAAAGAGAGTGAGAGAAAAAAAAGAAGAAGAAAGGAGAGATTATGAATAAGTGAAAAGAGAAGATGAAATGAGAATGAGAATGTTTTGCAAAGAGAGAGAAGGCTGGCCAGGATAGATGGAAACAGCTGGAGAGAACAGTGGATGGGTCTAACTTTCATTAAGGACACCTGCTGCTCTGCCTCATTGTAAATCAGTCCAATTTTTATCCTTCATATATTCCCCTCCTTCCAAACACACACACACACACACACACACACGCACACACACACATACATACACACATACACACACACCTACACAAACACTTTCTCTTTTCTTTTCATCTTAGTGCACAGTTAGACAGACATGTGAGAAACATTTTTCTCTATGTATTGGAGATATGAGAGATTTTAGGTTACAGTTTTTTTCCAAATCAGTTAGATTGTGTATGTCCCTTTCAGATAAGATTTGATCAAATTTGAGTCACAATGAGTTCCTGTTGAAAGCACTAACTAATCCTAATTTAATTTACTAACTGGTGCCCAAGATCTCTCTCTTTCTGTATTTACAGTGACTTTCCTTGATAAGTAACCAGCACTGCTACTCCCACCCAAACACACACACACACACACAGCTTGTACTCAAGGTAATAATGACATCACTGATTCTTAGTGTTTTTGTCAAACCAGAGACTCCTGGGGTGTCTCTGATTAAGCTCTCACTGTCTCTTACACAGACATACAAACACACACACAACAGAGAGAGAGAGAGAGAGAGAGAGAGGGAAAGAGAGAGAGAGAAATACACGCTTACAAATCAAAGACAGTAACACCTACACCCACACATCCTAACCCCCATACCTACACCCACACATCCTAACCCTCATCCCTACCCCCCCACATCCTTTTTTTTAAACTATTCTCATTATTTAGCTCCATGGGGAACATCTACATCTGTTCACTCTTCCTCTGCGCATGGAAGAGATAAACCCTCCTTTGGTTCCTCTCCCCACCAATCCCTGCTTCACCATCACCCAACTCTATGTTTGTCTGTCTATTTTACTCCATCGGATCTATTTTCAGCGTGGGAAAGAGAGAGAGAGAAAGAAAGAAAGAATGAAAAAAAGCATCAAACTTTCCTTGACACTTAATTTACTTGTTGAATTGCATCTCTCACTGACTAACCCCTGTGGGGAAAGTTACTCAGCATTGCTGCCGTCGCTGCGGTGTGTAAATTAGCCAGACTTGTTTATTTTTGTCGTGTTATGTTAGCACATCGAGTTCTTTAGCCTTGTTATTGCCTGAATGTATCTTACTAAACGTTGCTGTCTCTGATAGCGTTAGAGCCTAATGCAGCTTCCAGGAGATACCCAGGCCCCATTAGTGTCAGTGCTCTCAATAGTGCCCAATCTAATTGCAGACAAACAGGCTTTGTTCTTTAGTCATATTTGGTCCGATCAGACCATTAATGTCACAGAGTGTTTGAAAGCGCACTCCGACTGCAGCGGAACATCTAGCAATTTAAAGCAAGACAAACAAAAAGCAGAGGACTACAGATAAACCACCCCAATTTGCAACGTCAAACTAAAGGACTTAGCGATACAGGGAAAAAATAATGAAGGGATGGCCGATAAAACAATGCTTTGCCAAAACAAACGTGGGAATTAAAATCCATTCTCAACATCCTTTTTTCTATGGTTCTTCAGAGAAAATCTTTAAGTTAGGCCTATATTTCACTGCCACACACCATCCATACCTCATTTATAAAGTTTTCAGCACTTGACAGCATGGTGTGCACTAATGAAAAAGGAAGAAAAGAATAGTTTGATTGTCGTTAATGAGCTGCAGGTACGTAGTAAACATGGAGTCGGTGCTTTGAAATGCAATCACGCGAATAATCACCCGCATTGTTTGTTCTCGCCTGTGGATGTGCTGCTGACTCCCGCTGTTGTTTTTCCGCTGCCAAGTGTTTCTTTGTAACACCAGCTACTTCATCTTTTTTAAGCGCACTTTAGTCAGAGCATTAGTCTATTTTTTCCTCCAAAACTGACTAATTACTCCACACACATTTCCTGTCCTTGCAGTGGATTGTAGCTATAAAGACTAGATCTAATTTCATAAGGAGATTTGCCATATCCATCACATTGAATGAGCCTCACTGTGATTCATCAGGCCACATAAACACTTGTTGCGCTCCAGGTGTAACAGGATACTTCTCCAAAAATCATTGAATACTGCTCCGCTTAAATCCACTCTGACCTCTCCATTCCTCACCTAGATGAGCATTTTTAGTTGAACATTTCGACGTGTGAATGTTTTCTAAATCCATTGTGACGGTCCCGCTGTCTATATCTGGCTCATCTGGGTGCACTACCAGCACAACCAAGAGTGTCAGGATACCCCTAGACCTCCTCCACATACACTCCAAGCCTCCATCTTATTGGTGTGTCGTCCCAGTACTCTGTCATATAGCACTGAATTGAGTCCAAACAGAATTAAATAAATATGTACTTCTATTGTCAGAATATCTAAAATGGTACAAAAGCTGATAATGGAACTGGTGTATAAAAGCAATATAACACTCGTGGTAGTGACGCTGTCCGTCAGCCATCGGCTTCGTGCCAGCAGCCGAACCACACCTGTGAGGATATCTATGAACAAACTCACTCCCACTCATGTTATATTGCTTAGGCACTGAATTGCAACCTTCTTGGGACATTCCGATTCAAAAAACAAAGCCGTCTAACTCATTTTTTTGCTTTCTCATGACACATTCAGTTAAGACACTTAATGAGAAAGGATTCCTACACACCTCCCCTCCACCCCCACAGCCTCTATAATATTGGCACGTGTTGCCCGTACTCTGTGGTATTTAAAAGTCTGAGAGACACAGAGACCCTTCCTTATGAATAGCGCGTGGAGTAGCATGACCCCCCCTCTGACATTTTTCTTTCCTTTATTACAGCTCAGAGGCCACTCCACCCACAAGCAGTTTGAATCATTGCTTACAGCCACACTTCCGCAAGTGCCTGGGGACTCACTTATTAAATGTCATAATTGTAATTGGAGTAGATATTTATGGTGTGTGTGTGTGTGTGTGTGCGTGTGTGTGTGAAATGTGGCCTATGCAATGGAAAACGGTTATTAAGATCATTATTGACAGGGTTGTTGCGCTACCAGTGGCTGTTAAAAGCAAAGAGCAAAGAGAGAGAGAGAGGTAGAGAGAGAGAAAGAGGGAGAGACAAAAGCTGTCCCTCCATAGTTAATATTGATCTCATAGCTATGATTCAACAGCGCCTTCCACCTCAAGCTGGACACACATCCAGCCATCATGGTTGTTAAGGAACAAGCTGTTTGTCACCACAAACATACTGCATTTCGTTAAAACTGCATTTCGTCCCCCTTTCGTTAAAGCCTTCCCGGGATTTCACTACACTACCCAGTATTAGTAGTGTAGTGTATGGATTCATGGGCGGCGTAAAACGTGATCCTCGGATCCCATTGATTTGTGCTCTGGTGTGTATCTGTAATTGGATGATTGATGTGGGGAGGCGGGAGAGGGAGGGCTTCATGTGAATGTATTCTCATGACCCTGGTGCTATGCTCAGCTCACTAGACCTTGTCAGTGGTAAACCAGTGTTCAATATAGCCTAGCTCTCTAGTTAAATGTGTACATGTGTGGGCTTTGTGTGTGTGTGTGTGTGTGTGTGTGTAAAAGTGTTTCTCTGTGTGTTTATGTGAATGTGGATGCGGATGTGTGTGTGCATGTATGTATGTGTTTGAAGCACCTCTGGCTCCACTAAAAAGCATGGAAGGGAAAACGTCAGTCTAAACAATTATTTGTTTCTCTCTTTTCACTGGTGTGTCAGGAGAACGTTTGAGATGCGCAGTTTTCAATTACTCTGGAACAGAGCTTCTCTCCGCACTCAGCAAAACTGACACAGGATGCATCAGTTTCCCTCTCTCATGGCAAACCTCATCTTCTTTTACTGCATGCCAGTTTTAGTTAGTGTGTGTGTGTGTGTGTGTGTGTGTGTGTTTGACTGTGTGTTTGTTTCTTTCTGTGTGTGTGTGTGTGTACATCTGTAACAGGGTGTTAGTGTGTGCGTGGTTGTGTGTGTGTGTGTGTAAGGAGTAGTGATTGTCTCTGTCTGTGTATGTCTATGAATGTATGTGTGTGTGTGTGTGTCTTTGACTGTGTGTTTGTTTCTTTCTGTGTGTGTGTGTGTGTATAAGGAGTAGTGATTGTCTCTGTTTGTGTATGTCTACGAATGCGTGTGTGTGAGCTCTGCAGAAAGCGTGGGCGTGCACCATAACTGGGTTAGCTTCCCCGTTCTGTCTTGTGTTGGGGGCTGTAATGAAACCTCTTTGTTATTGTTTTCGGTGCCAGCGAGTTAATTCTAATTCCTGTCACTCTTGCGCTCGCAGCGCACCAAAGCCGCCCACTCGTGATGTGCGCTCTCACCAGCGTTTAGTGACATTCTCTTGTTTGTTAGCCAGAAGGGAAGAGGAGTTTTTCAAGCCCAGAGCCTCTCCCATTTCATCCCACCCCAACACACACACACACACACACACACACACAAACTCCCTCGTCCAACATTAGGAGCTGCTGCGTCAAAATAAATGACTTGAAATCAAAAGGCGGTTCAATTGGGGGAAAGCGAGGGGGATTTAGCTAGTAACTGATATGGTGCTTGAAGGGGGGCCGCGGCGGTACACACCTAATACAAATATAAACCTCCTGTAATCCAGCTCCCCGGAGGCCTATTTGTCTGAGAGAGGCCACCATTGATTTTTTTTGGGGAGGGGTGAGTGAGAGAGAGATGGGCCGAGAGGGGTGGGGGCTGGGGTGGGGTGGGTATTGTATCAGAGCCTTCTGCCATCCACGCAGCATTGAGTTATTGGTTTATCGAGCCGGGGGGTGGAAGGAGAGCGTGTCAGGACGGTGACACGGGAGCGTGGTCCGGGACACGAGCGATTGCCGGGTCTTAAACACTCATAATGGCAGCATCAGCTCGGGTTTCCAGACCCGCTGATCCTTGTGGTCTGTACTGAAGCTGGACACATCGTCTTGGACGCTGTGTTTCTGAAGTTACATAAAGGCCCACACAAAATTGGATCTCTAAAGGCACAAAAACGCCCTCTACAATGCAGTTGATGACCAGGGGACACATACATGATAGAAATCCATGTTTCTGCTTACAAACTGCTTTGGACAATGTCATCTGCTATAAATACATCTAAATGTAAACATATTGGACTGTTGAAGTAGGTGTATTTTGTACCAGTATTGCTTGCAGCAAAATGAAGGTGCTTCTAAAACAGTGGCCACTAGGGGGGGCCAGTCTAAATGATGGCCGCCTAACTAGAGAAGACTGGAGTCCTCAGATTGGGGTGTCTAAGGCTCATATAACCTACACTATATCCAGGCTCGGCGTGGCGAGGCTAATCGGTAGAATGCGGAGGATTCCCCATGGGCCAGTCCACTCTCATCTCTCTTTTGGGCCGGTTGGTAGAGGAATTAATTCTGACAATTATGTTGTATATGGTGGGCTGCGTATGGGTATAAAACTCCTGGGCTGAACAGTGGTCCCATCCTGACCCTAGCCTATATCATCAAATGGTGTGACTGCAGCACTATCACTATAAGTGCGTCACATGAGAGTCGATTAAATGGCTACCCCGTAATATGTATGTTAAGCACTTAAGGAATGCACTGTATCTTTATAGTGATATACAGAATATGTGTAGTTGTTTATCCAATCATACAAAGAAATATAGAGCTTTCATACAGTCATTAAAATGTATGAAATGTACTTAAATCATAGCAAATTATAATCTATGTTATTGTAAGACAGTAGACTCATAGCCTGGGTACTTTCTCTTACCATTTTGTCGTGTACAATATGCATTCGCAGCACTAGTTGCTGTGAAACTAGCATCGTGACATATTACAGCCATTGTGTTAGAAATTAGGTGTTTCGTTTGTCATTGTAATGCTATGCGCCTAACAGTCCCCCGTCTCCAGCCAGGTATGGTATAGTGAATAGCCCTGTTAGTTATTTGTGTTACTCAGCAGCGGTAAAGAGAAAGTGTGCTGTCACAGCAAACGGCGCACAAATGTATTTGGCATTAGCTCACCCATGAGAGTAAATAGGAAGCCTTGGCCTGGATTTCTGATGGCGCTCTTGGCTCATTTGTCTTCCTGGCTCTGACAACCTGTTTTTGTCTTACAGCAACATTTTGTGCTTCATGTGTTTTGCAGGGACAGGGAAATCTGAGTAACAATCACCAGCTTTTTCATTGGCACTACGGGGCATGACGCAAGGACAGCGGTGATTCAATGAGACACGACACAAATGTAAATACTCATACTACTACTACTACGCACACAAACACACACACACACACACATATATATATATATATATGCACACCCACCACTCACACATGCACATACACACACGTGGGCACACACACACACACACACACACACACACACAGACAATGTGTATTGTCTTATAGAGTCATAAACAAAAACACATGCTGGTACACACACTGATGTATAGTGCGCCTTCTCGTCCTCTTCATTAAAATGGAACACACCAACAGAGAGTCTCTCCAAGCTGAATAAATATTTGCCTTCCTCAGACAGACAAATATACACATACATTCCCCCTCCAATCCCCTCTCGACACACCTCAGTGAGTTTCACTTACCAGATATTGTTTGCATCCCATGTATGTTGTACATGTGTTGACTACACACACACACACACACACAAACACAAACACACAGACACGCACAGGGAAACAACACAGACACGCCACCTCAAACTCACTCTTTCTGTCGAAATTAAATTTAGCCCAGTGTGTGTGAAATTAGATAAGGCTTTTACCTTTTCATGTTTCCTCTCTCCTGATCTAAAAAAGGGCTTTTGTGTACATAATCACGCTGCTCTGTGCTGCTCTATTGGATCCAAAGGCATCATTATTCTGTGCTGTTCCCTTTTGTGCAAGCGCCAATCATGCAAACATCCATCCGTTTTAACCTTCACCCTTAGTCCACAATGACTTTGCATCAAAACTAATTGATTCACATACACATTTCCCCATGTCCTCCTTGCTGTATCTCCAGTGGTTTTTATTTTTTAAATATATTCTCATTTTAGTGTCTGTTTATATGCATGTACGTGCACATTCACGTGTAAATACATCCTCATGTGCTTTGCGTTGTTCCAATCCAGATTGTGTTTCTACAGAATCATTGTTGGTCTACCTCAGAAAGGACACGTGTCCATCCAGACGGCTGCTAGCAGCCTATATCCACATAACATAGCCTTTTGCACTAATCCATTTCTCCCACCTACGTCTTATTTTGCAGTGGTTGTTTGGAGAGGCGGGTGCTCCAGGGACCCTTCTGGAACTCAGCAGGTCTTGTCTAGCTGTAGCTCTTCCTCTTTTTGCCAAGGCATCACTGAAATCAAAGCTAGTGATTCGTGAGCTCGAGCAGCCCTGCAGGAGAGAATTCTGTTTGTCTGAGAGGAGAGAAGGAAGGTGAAAGGAGGGGAAAAAAGCATGAAAAAAAGAAAGAAGAAAAAGGAGAAGAAAGAATGAGAAAAGAATCTGGTGAATTATTGAGTTTGGTCAAGGCTACAGTCACACTGGGAGCAATACACACACACACACACACACACACACACACACACAAACACACACTCCAAATCTAGACTTTATACAAGCCGGGCTGCAAGGTGGGTATAAATCAGAACCTTCAGCATATCACAAAGGAATTCCATGCTTTATCGTTAAGAAAGCACACTCTCCGTTGTGTGTTACCCCCAACGGTGAACAGGCCCTTGCCAGGCAGATAGGCTGGCCCGCGTGCTGGTTCGTGCTGTCTAACCTTTCAATCAGCGCCTGCTTTGGGCACGGCAGGCCAGGTGAGACGCAATCAATCACTTTAATCCATCATGCCCCCGCGTGCCGCCGAGGAACCGTCGCTCGGAGCGGTAGAACATACGGACGGGGCCTCGGTGGAACGCGGAACCGGGAGCTCCCGGGCACCGAGGTCATTCAACATCTGGTCGTGTTTCCCCGGCACTGAATCACACGTGCTAACCTCAGCCAACCTCCCTCTTTATCAATACACCATGCCTCTGGAGGGAAGTGGGAGGGGGAGGGGAGGGGGATGGGGAGGAAGGTGGCAGTGGGGGGTTGTGGGTTGGCTCTGAGTCACATGTTTGGGGGTAGTCAGATTAGCTATGTGCCTGAGATAACTGCCTGAGCCATAGCTGACAGTGTGGGAGTTGTCCTGTTTTCTCTCTCTCCCTCACACTCACATGCACACATACACGTACACACACATACACACACAAATTCAGTCACAGACATATTCAAGCATGTGTGCGTGAACACACACACACACACACATACACACACATCAAATCAGTCTTAGACATGAACAAACATCTGTATGTGAACACACACACACACACACACACAAAATCAGTCTTAGACATGGACAAACATGTGTATGTGAACACACTGTAAATGCACCTCATCTGTCAAGCAGTCCAATTTTTGCAGAATTGCAGCATTTTAGCAACATTACTATTGATAAAGCATAACACAGTTGTCAAAAACATACATCATAAATCTCTTTCTCTCTTCCCACACACTCCCCTTCTGTGTGTGAGAATGACAATTTGTGTCTGTCTGTGTGTCTCTGTGTGTGTGTGTGTGTGTGTTAGGGGTGGAGGTGGGGGTTTGTAGTGTTATTTCTCTGGCTTGACGAGGTGTCAGGGATGGAGCTTGGGCAGCTGGAGTTATTGCCCCTGCAGGGGAGGCGCGGGTGTGGAGGCACTAGCGAGGAGAGGAGAGGAGAGGAAAGAAGAGGAGAGGAGAGAGGAGAGAGGAAGTGTCACTCAGACATCATTAAAAATAACCAGCAACTTAACCCAAACTCAACTCACATGACAGCACCCCAAGGAGAATAGCTGCATGAGGGTAGATGGAGTTATCCAGAGGAGGACGAGAAATGTGTGCGTGTGTGTGTGTGTGTGTGTGTGTGTGTGCGTGTGCATGTGTGTTTGTGCGTGTGTGTGTGCATCTGTGTGTGTGTGTGTGAGTGTGTGTGTGCGTGTGTGTTTGTCTGTGCGTGTGTGTTTGTGCATGTCTGCATTTGTGTGTGTGTGTGCATGCACACAGAGAGAATTACAGCTATGAATTTATGAGAAATAGAGAGATATTCAGAGCTATGTGTTTCTGAGACAGAGAGAGAGAGAGAGAAAGAGAGAGGGAGAAAGAGGCTGAGAGATTGTTTGTGCATGTTGTGTAAATGTGTTGGGATGTTTGGATGAACAGGTAGTAGTCAAATCAACAACACCACACCACTGGGGGAATGTGAGCATGTAATTAATCACCCTCGCATGCACACACTCATCCAAACTCTGTCAGCTTGTCATTATGCAGTGGTGTGTGTGTGTGTGTGTGTGTGGTGTGTGTGTGTGTGTGTGTGTGTGTGCAGGCATACTTTAATGACTGTGTTTCTAGAGTAATATTCTCACATTGCACCCTGTCAGGAGAGGAGCTGGGGAACTAGGCTGATCAGCACAACAGGAGCTCCATAGGGTTATTAAAGCATGGCCAATTAGAGCATTGAGACACAGTGTGTGTGTGTGTGTGTGTGTGTGTGTGTGTGTGTGTGTGTGTGTGTGCTCAAGCTGTCACACTGCTATTTCCTCTCTCTCTCTCTATCACACACTCATGCACACACACACACATACTAAATATCCATGCTTTGAGCACACACAAGAGTGTGTACTTAACCAGTCACTCGACGCACTGCTTAAATGCCTTTGTGCGGCAGACTCAAACATTAATGATCCCAATTAGCTCATGCAAATATTTGCCGTAAAAGTGGCATCCGTGATTTATCAGCTGTAAGTTCAACACTTCGCTTCAAAATGCCCCCCCACACACACACACACACACACAAACCCACCCACACATACACCTACCTATACACACTGAACACCCCTTCTTTAACATCACCTGCTGATTTTATCACAGGAAATACACACGACGCTGCAAGATGACCAGGCACAAGATCCGAAGATTCCTCTGTGTGTGTGTGTGTGTGTGTGTGTGTGGTGTGTGTGTGTGTGTGTGTGTGTGTGTGTGAGTGTTGGAGGAGGGGCTTATATCTGCAGAGGGACGGTAAGCTTTGCTTTACCCAGACACTCTCTTACAGTCAATCACTCAGTCACACACACACACACACCCACATTCACACACACACACATTCTCTCTTACAGTTAAACACACAGTCACACACACACACACACACACACACATCCTCTCTTTCAGTCAAACACTCAGTCACACACACACACACACCACACACACACACACACACACATCCTCTCTCACAGTCAAACACTCAGTCACACACACACACACACACACATCCTCTCTTACAGTCAAACACTCAGTCACACACACACACACACACACACACACACACACACACACACTCACTCTCACACCATGGAACACTTACGTACTCTCCACAATGAGCCCCACTCTCAGTCTCCTCGGCGGATGAAGTGGCTGTCTTTGTGTGCGTGAGGACTTGCCCACTCCTTTGCGGCCCTTTGATGTCCGCTGAAAGGGAGAGGCCTGGGCCCAACTCCCCCGCTATTGTCTGGCACCAGTTGCTTTCCCAGGCCCTTATGATCTCAATTTTCCCACCTGAGAGCTCCTCCTTCTCCCCTGAACACACACACACACACACACACACACACACACACCTCTGTGAAACACCCACACACACACACATTCACGCGCATGCACACACACACACACACACACACAGCTCCTCCTTCTCCCCTGAACACACACACACACACACACACACACACACACACCACACACCTCTGTGAAACACCCACACGCACACACACATATGCACGCGCATGCACACACACACACACACACACACACACAGCTCCTCCTTCTCCCCTGAACACACACACACACACACACACACACACACACACACACACACACCTCTGTGAAACACCCACACACACACACATATGCACGCGCATGCACACACACACACACACACACACACACACACACACACACACACACCTCTGTGAAACACCCACACACACACACACACATGCACACACACACACACACACACACAGCTCCTCCTTTTCCCCTGAACACACACACACACACACACACACACACTTCCGTGAAACACCCATTCACAACGCTCAATAAATAGCTGTACTATCAAATATACTGTAGCAATCCTAAATCAGCTCTGTTTTGTTTTTTCTACTCACAAAATAAACATTTCAGCCAATTTCTTTGATAATTGGCCTATTGTTGGACTCTTGCAATGTTTGGCCTTACAAGATATTCCTCCTACGCTCTCTCCATGCCTGACTAACCAGTAATACAGTATGTGTATTCAGCGTGTGTGCTGTTTCTGTGAAGCTGTATGTCTGTGGTGACCGCTACGTTTATGAGCATCCAAAGCCATATGTTTAAAAGTAATTCAATTTATTCAGGGGAGGAATGAAAAAAATACTACAAATTTCACTGTGACTGCACCGTGCATGCCAGCACTGAGGGCAGAGCCTTGCCTCGGGCTAGCCACGGGTGCCATGAGGGAGTGGCGACAGCTTGGCGTAGGCTCATGGGTAAGAAAGAAGGGCCATCCCGGTGCGTAGTAATCAGCGCCGCGGCCGGCCGGGATGTTATTCGTGCCATGTTTTATTCATCCGCTGCCCTGGGTGATAATGGAAAAGATAGGGCATAGATTCACCTCCAGGCTGCTGCTGACCCCCTTCTTTTGATTGGTAGGTGGCTCCCCTATCTTTGGGCTGTACTCGCTGGACAGCTTAATTTATGTGTGTGTGTGTGTGTTTGTATTTGCATGTGGTGTGTGTGTCTGTGTCTGCGTCTGTGCGTATGTGTGTATGTGCATCTCTGTGTGTGTGCGCGCGTGTCTGTGTGTGTGAATGTGTGTGTGTGTGTATGTGTGGATGCGCGTGCATGTGTGTGTGTATGAGAGTGTGTGTGTGTGTGTGCATGCGCGTGCATGTGTGTGTGTGTGTGTGTGCGTGTGTGTGTTTGTGTCTGTTGCTGTTGTTGCCTCTGCCACCATAGAGAGCGTGGAGGGAGCAAAAGATGAAAGGAGAGAAGAAGAGGAGGAGAGAAGAAGTGCATGCAGAAGCAGGGAGAATCCCAGGCTGAAGAGGAGGGCTGTAATTTGTATTGATTTGTGGCTCGGTGCTGCAGGATGAAGGGATGGCGGACAGAGAGAGAGAGAGAGAGAGAGAGGGAGGGAGGGAAAGGGGGGAGGAAGGTAGGGGAAAGGAGGGAGAGAAATTAAAGCTCGCGCTGGGGCACTTTGAGAAGCTCATCTGTCTT
>PYXC01001040.1:517500-528914 GCA_015244755.2 Tenualosa ilisha
AATGAAAGAGTAACGTTTTTCTTTTTTTTTTATCCGACATGACAGCTGTCTGGTTAACGCCTGTCACTCAAAGCAGGGGCTAACACACACACATGCACACACACACACACACAAGTGCTTGAACATAGACTCTTGCATGGGCCAAGACACGGAAATGGATGTTATAAACATTTTATCCCAAACACACACACACACACACACAAATCAGAGCCCTTTGCTGAAACAACAGGCAAGGTAAATGGGGGTTATTGCAGTGACCATAGCAACGGACATGAGCTGAGGCAGAAACGACATGCTCAGCCGTGATGGGCCAGGCATCCTCGTTTAGGGAGACGGCTCGGCGGAAAATCACCGAGATGGATTCGGAGGATGTGAAAGATTTCTAGGAAGATGGTGTGGAGGAGGCAAACACGGCTGTAGCAAATGTAGAAAACAGATAAATGCATGTGTGCGGAAGGAGGGATGGATGAGGGGAGAGTGGAAGGACGACAGGAAATTGTTCCAGAGAAATTGGTAGATTTAGTAGGTAGGGTCAGAAAGGAGATGGCTTTCCATATGACTTCATGAAGCTCTCCCTACCCACTGGCTCTCGCAATCACAGATCTTCCAGCAGTTCTCTCAAGCTTTAATCCCAGTCAGCCAAAGCTCATATTTCAGTCAGTGCCGTTTACTGTATTTGTATTTATGAATGCCATAAATAAATAACTCTCCTCCGGTTATATTGCATTCCCATTCTCTCTTACGCTATTCCCAGTGATCCTGAAGTCCATGTAGAAGTAGATCTATCATTCTGACACTGCCTCTTAAGCCAAATAGTACACATTACTGGCCTGACAATAGCTAGCTTGCTTTGTCATGGGACTCCAGTACGGAGTAATGCATCGCCGCATTGTCATACACAACCAGAGCTGTATTACACGAAAGCTCCCTCATTTGCCCATATTATTTTCCCATTGTGTTCTGTGTAAACAATTTAAGCTAATCACTATATTGGTAGTGAGAAATGAGCTGCTCCTCCCCACAGGCGAGCATTATGGGATGCTGGGGTTGCTAATGCATTATGTTAGCTACACTGTGCCACGGCAAAGAGATTGTGGCTAATCTGCACCCCCACACTCCCCTCCCCACATATATACCCTCTTCTCATCTATTCCCTCACTGCCCCCCACCCCCCACCCCCCACCTCTCCGCCGAACGCCTTAACAATTCTATTCTGATGAGACTGTTTAGAGCAAGTGCTTAGCGGCTAGTGATAAGTCGAAAATGCACTCGTGAGTGAATGAGAGAGGGAGAGAGAGAGAAAGCAGCTCTGAAGACAGTTCAGTCGTATTGACTCCTCTTCTTCCTGTTTAAGTCTGCTAAGACACACACACACACACACACACGTACCACAATCGTACTGTCAATGAATGGTTCAAAACAAGAGAGAAAAGGAGATAGTGGATAAAGGAAGAGAGGAAGAGAGAATGATATAGAGCAGAGAAAGAAAGACTCATAGTGACAAACAAAGGTTCTAGACCGCTCTAGAAACTTTGGTGGCACCTAGAAGAGGACATTAAACAGGGAGGGCAGATAAAGATAGAAAGTGAGAAAGACATAATGAGTGAGAGAGAGAGAGAGAAAGAGAATCAGAGTAAAGGAATAAGAAGTATGAGCCAGGGACAAAATGAATGACAGACAAGCATGAAAGATAGAGCAGTGAGCAGATAGCATTGCCCAGCCAAAGGCTAAAAGACAAGACAGATAGCATATAGCATAGCCCAGCCAAAGGCTAAAAGACAAGACAGATAGCATATAGCATAGCCCAGCCAAAGGCTAAAAGAAAAGTCACACATAAAAATGTAGCATGCTGAGAGAAGCACAAGGACAAAGAGAGGAAGAGAGGGAACAAAGAATAAGTTAGAGAGAGAGAGAGAGAGAGAGCGTAAAAGCAGGATGGTCCACAAAACTAATGTTCATAGACAGAGAGTGATAAATACAGGGCAGGGGGTATGCAAACTACTGTGGACGGTGCTCAGATCATGACTGTGTGTGTGTGTGTGTTTGAGTGTGTATGTGTGTGTTTGCGTGTGTGTGTTGCTTTCAGAGAGAATGCGGTAACGATGAATAAGTCAGGGGAGACGTGGCCTGCCCGATTGTGTGTGCTGAGTGTGACTGAGCTTGTGTGTGCGTGCCTATGTGAGCGTATGTGTGTATATGTGCGTGTGTGTGTGTTCGGTGCACGCTGAGCGTGCGTACACACACACACACACTCACACACAGCAGCGGTGCTGTTCCCTCTTCAGCCCTGTAGTCTCCCTCACTGAGTCAGTCAGTCGGGTAGGGCTCCCTTTCCCACTGACAAAGCCACTGCTGCTGCTGCTACTGCTACAGTATTACTGCTACTGTTACTGCAGCCACTAGGATTCCTACCTGCCAACAGGATACCCAACCGTGTGGATCAACAAAACAAGAGAAAGAGAGAGAGAGAGAGAGATAGGGAGAAAGCGAAAGGAAAAGAAGAGAAAGACAAGGAGCTTGTTAGAGAAGAAGCTCAGTCTGACCTTCTAAGGGTCCCTCCTGACGAAAAACCAAAATCCCCTCATTCTTCTGGAAAGGGGGATAGAGAAAAGGAGAAGAAGAAGAGGACAGAGAGAAGAGGAGAGGAGACTGTCAGGACTTGTCAGGTGTGTGACTCAGAGGAAGACTGCAAGAAAAAAGAAGAAGAGCGGTTGGAGGGAAAGGTAAGGCAAAAAGATACCTCTCTTTCTGGGGAAAGGTGGAGCAGTCCTCAGGCAGTTTAATGCCGGGTGCTTGGGGTGATGGGTCAGCGACGATTTGTCCACTTTGACCCGTTGGTATCTTTGGGTGAATAGAAAAGTGGCTCAGTTTGCTGTGGCAAAAAGTGATTTTGTTCCTATTGATCTTACCGGTTGTGCTGAATTTGTAAGGTGAGTTTATTGGAGATGTGGCTATCAATAAACGTGTGTGTGTGTGTGTGAGTGTGTCTGTGTGTGTGTGTGTGTGTGATAAATTGGCTATGCTGCTGGAGGGAGTATTATATGACTCAGAGAGAACGAATGTATGTGGGGTTTCTGTGTGGACTGGTCATGTAAAATCCATATAAAAACTGAGCACAGCATGTATTCCTATCTGTGGTGGAATGCAAGTGTAAATGTGTGTGTGTGTGTACGTGTGTGTGCATGCGTGTACGTGTGTGTGTGTGTGTGTGTGTGTGTGTGTCTGTGTGTGCGTGTACGTGTGTGTGTGTGTGTGTGTGTGTGTGTGTGTGTGTATGCTGTAAGTGACTAAAGATATTTGGAGATGCAAAAGGTTCAATGGAAAGAGTTCAGTTTGTGTTTCTATCATTAATGGGATGAGTGACATTTCAGGTTGCGTGTTTTTTTTTCCTACTAGTTCTATAAATTTGGCAGGCAGAAGACGACATTAAATTGAGAGACTCATTCTATGCTCTCTCCCTCTCTTTTTGTCCTGACACACACTGACACACACGCACATACACATACCATCCTTCACACACTCTTTCTCTCTCTTTCTCTCCTTCTTCTCTCTCTGTCCTCTGTCTCTTACAAACACACACACACACACACGCACACACACACACACACACACACACACACACACACACACACAGAAACATACACACACAATTTCTGCAGTTCATCTTGTGCTCTCGGAGTCTGTGAGTGAAGGACATTCTCTTTGTTTAATGAGAGACAGATGGAAGTCCCCGTAATAGAAACGTTGAGCTGAATCTGAAATGCAAAAGGCAATTAGAGGCTGCCAGGGCAGAAAGAGCCAGTCATTCCACCTACAGACAGCCATTCACTGCATTATCTCTCTCTCTCTCTTTCTTGCTTTCCCTCCATCTCTCTCCCTTTCTCTCCCCTGTATGTGTTCATGTGTGCACTTGCATGACAGGCATTCACTGTGTGCCTGTGTGTGTATGTGTGTGTGTGTCAGAGATTAGGGAGAATAAGAGTGTGAGAAAGAGTCCACTGTTTATTTGATTACCCTTATGGATATTTGATGAATTTAGGATTTCATAAATGAGTGAATATGACATGACTGCCTAGGATTTTATATATATATATATATATATATGCATTCCTTTTTTAAAGAATAAGATAGTCCTCTTTATCTGTCCTCCAACTGTCCTTTTGACAATTATATGCAGTTTCCTGACTCACTCTTGTCACAAGAGTGAGAGTGTCTCTCTTGCTAAACCACTGCCATTTTGATATCTGAACTTAGTTCATTGACAGTTGACTATGTTATCAGAAACTCTAAAGGCAACATGTGTGGCCATGTAGCTAATTGTCATGCCCAGTGAAGCACTTTTGGATCTGAGAGAGAAAAGAGAGATAGAGTGTAAGATGAAGACTCTCAAATAGTTCCAAGCATACTCAAAAAAAGCTATGAAAGTTTAAATAAGCTGGAGCCACTTGATGCTTATTAAGTGATCCCAGTGTTGTGTTTGCTGTGAATGTGATGTCTTTGATCTCTCTGTGAGCTCTTGTTCTCATCCTCATCCTCAGCCATGGAGTGATCCCTCTCCACCGCCTTCTCCCTCACGCCACGGCATTCTCCAGGACTCTTCAAAAGAATGGAAGCATCCTAGATTGGCAGCTAAGGACTCCTCAGAATTTTTTCATGTCTTGTGTTTGAGGGCAGAGCTGCATTTGGAGCCGCAGATCAGTGACATCCGCTCTCTTGTGTGGTTTGAAGAGAGACATGGAAAGGAATATTAGGAAAAAAATCACTGACCTCAAATTCCATTTTGTCTATTCCATTTTCCTCTCACATGGATTTAATAGATGTTTCACTTAAAGGTGCTGCCAGAGATCACTGGGCATAGGTACACCTTTAATGTTGAAGAGATAAGCCCGCTGAGCAATCTTCATCTCTAACACATCATGAAGACTATCTAATGAGCTGATTGAGGTAGACGATGGCTTGCTATAGTATTCATAAGTTTGTGGCAATTGGATCTCTTTTTGGAGGCTTCTTCAGAGGTGAAACGTCTTCAAGCTCCAAAAAGAAGTCCAATTGCTCAAAATTTAGCATTTATGATGAATATAAATAAATAAATAAATATAAATCATTCTCTTTCCCTGCATGTCCACTCACTCTCTCTTCCTTTCTCACATACTATCCTACAATTTACCATCATTATCATGGAGATCATTCTTCTAGTCACATTCAATGACTTAGCACAGAGCAGTGTGGATTCACTTCTGCTCTCATTGTTACAATGAGATTTTACAGTAACTCTCTCAGGTCCTTACCTGAATGAGCATCATTAGAACTGCAAGCACTTTAGAGGGAGTGGACCCAGAGGTCCCCTTTTGCCTAAGAGGCATGAACATTCGCTGATGGCCTTGTTTACCAATGAGTTAGCAGTCTGAATGGTTTGATGTTGTTGTTGTTCTTGTCATTGTGGCTGTGGCTGTGTGTTGACGTATCTGATGGATATCATCTGTGCGCTCAGACTGGAAGATGTGACAATGTAACAGTGTGTTCAGTGCAGCAACATCTTACCCACACTGCACCCATATGGGTCTTAGCAGTGGAGGCATACTTCTTCCTGATTGGGTAAATCTCCCAGTCATGGAACGCACCAGAAAGCTCCATATTGGCCTCTGCTCAGCCTGTTTTCAATTTGCAATGTATGTCTGTAGGCTGTGGATAACCATGTTATCTGTCTAAGGGTAAAAAGCTCTCGCTCTCTTTCTCCCTGATAGATTCTGTCCTTCTGTCTAAGAGGGCTCCATTATCTGAATGGCTGCTTGCACAGCCTTCCATCCCAGATGGAGCTTTGAGGGAGGACAGAGGGAAAGAAAAACAAAACAAAACAAAACAAAAAAAATGAGACGAAACAAAACAAAATTTAATCCCTGGTTTGGGTCTTTTTTGTTTCTTTGTGTCGTCTAAAGCTGACACTGTTGTTGTTATTGCAGCACCCTGGAGCAATGCTGTGGTTAGTCTCTCTGGGGACCTCCTAGAGATGTCTGCGGGGAGTGAGAGGGCTGTAGTGGAGAAATCAATTGTCCCCAGCACACTTCAAATAGAGGAGATTGGAAGATAGCGGGGAGAAAGGGTGGAAGTGTAGGAGAAAGGTTGAGGGAGAGGGTGCCAATGTCTCCTCACCCACAAGCCAGACTGATGGTGTCCTGAAACTGTTCACTAATGAAGCCACATCTATCTCAGCTAACAGCTTCCCTCTGGTAGCATCTAATTGTGTTAGCCAGGAGCTCTCATATGGGTTGTGTGTGTGTGTGTGTGTGTCTGTGTGTCTGTGTGTGTGTGTGTGTGTGTGTGTGTGTGTGTGTGTGTGTGTGTGTGTGTGTGTGTGTCTGTCTGTCTGTTAAGAGAGGGATTTGTGTGCATGTGTGTGTGTGTGTGTGTGTGTGTGTGAGGAGGAGGGGGGGTATTGGTATATCTTGGTTTCTTGGGAATCAAAAGGCCACCTTATCTAATTGTGCATCCTTCACCACGCTTCATGATGACTTGAATCCAGAAGGTTCACGTTTTCTGGCACAGTACTAAACAGCCAGACAGTCTCTCAGCTTTTGCACACCACAACCCTGTTCCGTCCCACCTACTGCAGACACGAAGACAAAAAGCACTGAGTCACATTCTGATTCTGTTCCTTTATACATCTCTGGAAGATGATTCAGCAGTCTGCCATGGCAACCAATCAGGACTGGGGTAAAGATGCAGATGAGTTTGTAATAGGAATATGAAAAGAGATGATGTGGCAGAGAGATAACTGCTGAATGACTGCAACTTTGCCTATCTTGATTGCAGGGTAATACATTCAGTGGGGCTCCACTAAGAGGCAGAGGGAGAAATGAAAGAGTTTGTTCGTATGTGAGAAACACACATACAAGATAGAATTAGTATGTGTTATTGCATTTATGTGAGTGTGTCTGTGTTTGTGTGGAAGACAGAGAGAGATTATTTGTGTGTGTGTGTGTATGTGTGTGTGTGGTGTGTGTGTGTGCATGTGTGTGCGTGTGTGTGTGTGTGTGAAAGACAGAGAGGGGAATTAGCTACTGTTTGCATGTGTGTGTAAGTATGGTAGCAGTGGAAGGATGTGCAGAAATGCCCTGAAATTGTCTCAGGCACTGTGTCGTGCAGGACCAAGGTCACGGCGAATAATTGTGGCACTTGAGAGCAGATTGATACTTAACTCAGGCAGGAAATGGAGACAGAGGACGCCGCTGAATCTAATTTGGCCCTAACGGTGTCCCCTTTCCACTGGAGATCTCCCCACAGATTCAGCCAGGCAGACCCCAGCAGGACACTGCTGCAGCTATCAGTCTCTCCTGTCTGTGGTCTCTCTCTCTCTCTCTCTCTCGTTTCAGTTAACCAAACCCAAAACAGCGACAGACAGGTCAGAATACAGACTCTTCCTCCTTCTCCTCCTCGTCCTCACTCCATCGAAAAAATGAAATCAGCTGAAATGACCTAATTTCTCAGGAGACATAGAGGAGATGAATGATTATAGACAAGCTCACTCACAAGCACAGTGAGCTACGAGCAGAGACACGCAGCAAGCAGGCTGCCGAATGCCATCACTTCATGAAGATAGTGAGCTTCCGTTGACATTGGTACCTGTCTATTTCAGCTTGCAGTTCTGGAACATCAGCAAACTGTGTGTTTTTTTTTTTTATTTTTGTTTTTTATTTTTTGTTTTTTGCAGACTTACCAGACTATAACGGTGCCCTTGCTGTAGATTCATGGTTTAAAGAATTTATTAGATGTCTGCGAGGGAGGGGCTCAGACACAGACGTTTTGTTAGTGTTCACTCAAGTATTAGTTTGCTTATTCTGAATAGCTTGGTGGAATTGGATGGAGGGGGAAAGGTAGGCCGGATCGATACCAGACTCTTTGATCCGTAACACGTTAATAGCTTCAAACGCTTTATTAGAGATAAAAGACGTCAGCTAATCTCGGCAGTGCTTCCCCCTTTGCCCCCGCTAAAGTGCACACACCCTCCCCTTGTGGGACTGTGTGAACGCGGCGCAGGCAAAAGGTGAGGGACACACACACCTCCACACGTGCTTACAGGCGCACGTTACTGTATGTGTGTGCCGTAGAATACTAATAGCTGGCCCCCTGCCGGGAAAATCTATCCATCCCCCAATACCCTTGCTTTGTTATTTCAGTTTTTTATCTTTTTTCTTTCACCTTCTCTGTCCTTTGTCTTTTTTTTTCTTTTTTTTTGCTGCTTCTGTTCTCTCACTCTTTCTCCCTCTTTTTTGCCCCTCTGTCTCATAGTCCCCACACTCACTGTATGTGTGTTTGTTGTTATTTGAGTGTGTGCTAAACCACCACCGAGGGCCTGAGGTCCATTGTGAGGGACACAGGGAGTCCCTTGGTGGTTTTCCTCCCCTCCCGGGCCCCCTTGCTCGTTCAGTGGGGACCTGGCTGGTCAACCTTGGCTTCTCTCCGTGGGACCGAATGCCCCTGGCTCCCTCTCCATCTCAGCGTTTAATTACATGGCTGAGGCCAGTGAGTGAGCGAGAGCCAGAGCGTTTCATCAGAGCCAGCGCGTGGGGGAGATGAGGCCATTTAAAGACAGTGCACGGCGCAGTGATGGTGAGGCAATATGTGATTTGATGTGTTGAGGTTCCGAAATGAAATGAGATGAACAAATAAATGTGGCGGAACACTCTCACTCAGCAAAACCAACCGCAGAGATAGCAGACCTGTTCAACATCCACAAATAAGTACACTGACATTTCTCAGAAAACATTTTATATTCTTCACTTACAAACAGGTTGAATATGTAGCCAACATATTCTCCTGTTATGCCAAATATTTATGCCTAATATGTAGCTTATTACAGATACCTGACATGTTTCAGACTGTATGGGGACTTTATGTCAAGGGACAACATACACAGTGATGACTATAATCTGTCATGTCCAAGGCTTTAATGGATTTAAATGAATAATGCTGAAAAAAGAATGAATGAATTGGATTCACTTTTGCACAGATATTATATACCGTAGCTCCATGCTTCACATGCAGATCAGTGTGACAATGCAGTTACCATAAGTATGCTGTGAACCCAGCCTGAGTTTTACACTCGCATAAAGTAGGTGTTGATAGTGCTAGCGACCCACACACTATAAGCCACCCAGCTCCGACAGAACCTGTTCCCCAATCCCAACTCCCCCTCCTTTTATTCTGTGAGTATGTTACACGTGGTGCCCCTGCTGTGTCTGTATGCCGAGCAGGTCGAACACGTTTTGGGCATAATTGGGTGGAGGAGCCGCGTGTGTCATGGCCACAGATTGGTGCCGTGCCGCCGAGTCGCGCTGAAATGGATCGTGTGAGTGTGTGAATGGTGTGTGAAATTGGAAATGGCTGGCTCACGTTGTCGCTCGCCACATGCCCCATCACTCATGCTAATTTGCTTTTTTATACATCCCCGTCTGGGGCGATTTTCCACAGGCTCAGCAGTTATTTGGGGTGGGGTAGGGTGAGGAATCACAATTTGGATGAGTCATCTGCTATGTGAAATTTGTCTCTGCATATTTCTGTCTCTGTCATTTTGCATGTATGAAATTAAGCTTCGTTACAGCAATGCGTGACTCTTCACATCAGTATCTTCAATCAGTGAATGTAATTCTCTGGTTCTAAACACCTCATTTCCTGTGGTGATTTTGGAACGTTCCTTGAGAGGGTATAAGCAATATGCACACTGCTGCAGTTGCTACAGAAACACAAGTCTCACCCCCTGGCACAGACCTCCAGCAAGCCCCAGAAACATCCAAAGATTCACCTTTTGAGGTCTGAGTATCATAGCCCGCTGAGAAGCAATATCCCAGTATGAAAAAAAACTCTGACAAAGGTACTATTCATCCTCACACATCTTGTTGAGATAGACAGCCTCATATGTTTCAGCAATGTATGTGCTGTTGCATCATGTCAGATGCATCACCATGTCTGACATTCTCTTGTTCCTTGGTGAATATGGACCATAATCAGGTGAAATGGTCTCCCCAGGAACTGCTCAGCCAGACAGAGGTGAATGCAGCTTACTTTAATGAGATCCTGAAGTGTTTGCCTGAAGCCTGTAGGTTGTGCTAGCTGATATACAATTGAGTGTATGGTGCATACCGTACTGTGGGAGTCCATCTCACTGAAGTCTCTGTCGTGCTTTTGGTCGGAGTGCTTTTCTCACTTGTCATGATCTGCCATGATTCAGGGAGGGTTTTAGCTCTGGGGCTGGTGCTTAGTCTCATGGCAAAAACACATCATCCGCCTTCACAGAGATTCAGTAAGCAGTCACAGTGGGACGTCTGACACACACACACACACACTCACGCACATCCTCTCTCTCTCTCTTTCACACACACACACACACACACGAAGAGAGTGAGAGAGAGGGAGAGAGACACACACACACACACACAAACACACACCTCATGTCATCTTTTCTCACTTCATCCTCCCTGTTTAGACTTTGCCAGGGTAGTAGAAGAGGAGTTTGTGTTTATTTATTTATTTGTTGCTTTGACAAGTCCTCCAGTGAGGCCTAGTCTTACAGGTCGCTATGTCACTTCCACTGATCTATATGAGATATGAAAGGCCAGTGAGCCCTGGGTCTTAAGTGACACTTACTTCATCTACAGTAAGTGGTCCTTCAGGTCAACCAGTCAGCACTTACTGATGTGACAGGGGAGGTAGGGTAAGTGTAGATGTGTAATTTAAAGAGTCCCAAGAGAAGAGGAAGTCACACTAAACATTTCATGACAGACTGTGTTAGTCACTGAATGAGAACAACTGAAATATGTTTAGTCAGTTATCTACAGAGCACAGGCATATATCTCATCAACAAGAGGCACAGAAAACAGCTGAATTGAAATTAAATCCCTTAATGAATGACTGAATGAATGTACAAATTAGCAAATTAATGAACAACTGAATGAATTAATGAGTGAATCTGTATGCAGTGATGTGTTGAATACTAAATGAAGGTGAACTGAAGAACTGGCCAAGGTCCTAACGCAGCCGTTGGCTCGGCCAATCGCTGTCCATGGTGCTGAAAGTGGATTGAGTCTAAAAAGCACAGGCATGCAAAGCATAGCCACAGAGACACACAGTTTGGTACAGGCTGTTAATAGCCATACTGACCTGCACATATGTGCGCTAATTAATGCCATCAACACTTCGAAATCCAGGTGGGTGCTGTGAGCATTAGTGTGTGTGTGTGTGTGTGTGTGTGTGTGTGTGTGTATTTGTGCATGGAGGTGTGAATCCTGTTATTCATATGTCCCCTGTACCCTGTAAGTGAGAACAAGAGCAGAACAGCATGTAGAGCTCAGGGATCTATGTGAGAAAACCTTGACTTTGTAAGGTGGCATCCATACACTCACACACACACACACACACAC
>PYXC01001041.1:5000-12500 GCA_015244755.2 Tenualosa ilisha
TCCAAAGCGACTTACATTTTGTCAACTATCAATTGTTCAGAGCCCTAGAGTCTCCCCTAGAGCAACTTAGGGTTAAGTGCCTTGCTCAAGGGCACAACGGTGGCAGCTGGGATTCGAACCCGCAACTTTTCAGGCTACTTACACGCTAGCCAGGTTCCTTAACTGCTACGCTACCACCGCTCTATTTTGATTTGGCTTCCGCACACAACAACAGAGAGACTGGGCGGTTCTGACCCAAATGTGACCCACACACCTGCTGGGTGCAATCTTCACTTGACTCCATTATCTAGTCTGGAGATGAGCTTGTGAAACAAGTGTGTGTGTGCGTGTGTGTGTTGCTACTATCACTCGACAGCAAGGAGTGAAAGTGCATGTTGCGTGTCAGAGCTCTTGGTTAAAGAAGGGAAAGTGTATGATAGTTTGTGTGTGTATGTGTGTGTGTGTGTGTGTGTGTGTGTGTGTGTGGAGTCGAGTGTGACCAGGCCAACAAAGGTAAACAAGATGACACCACTCATAAATGATGCATTGGACACTTGTTTAACACACACACACAAACACACACACACACAAAAATACAATCCTCTGAAAGTGTAAGAGTAATTAGATTATTAGATTACCGTGCACGTTTTCAGACATGCTAGCAAGTTAGCACAGGTCTATACATGAGGGCTGCTAACAAGTTAGCACAGATCCATTGACACACGCTAGCCTATTAGCTCAGGGGCTAAGTAATACTGATGACAGCAACAGTGGCTGGACTAACTGCAGGTTGTATTTATGCAGTAGGCCTCAGCCGTAACCGGATCTCGTAGACTAAAGCTGATGATGTGTGCAGCAACTCTGTTGCTCTGCAGCCACATGACCCGTTTCATGTGCTCTGATTGGAGGATCATGAAAATTTGCCACCTGATGATTAAAGTTCTCCAGAAAAAAAAACAAACATTTGTTGAGTGTCAATGGGAACGTGCCGGAACACCACCATTCAACAAGCATGGTTAAAACACTTGCCTGAACTGCAGTGACCGCAGTAGCACAACAGTAGTAAACAGCAGTGCTAGCAGTTCTAGTTGTATAAACAAGAGTAGCAGTAGCGCTAGTGTTGATGTAATAGATAAACACAGGCTTTAGTGGCGAGTGGTGTGTGTGTGTGTGTGTGGTGTGTGTGTGTGTGTAAGAGAGAGAGAGAGAGAGAGGAGAGAGAGAGAGAGAGAGAGAGAGAGAGAGAGAGAGAGAGAGAGAGAGAAAGAAGGGGGGCTGTCCAGCTCCTGCTGTGTGTATGCCATAACTCATTCAGTATGGAGCACCATTTCCTCCACGCACACACGCACAACACACACACACACACACACACACACACACACACCACACACACACACACGCGCACACACACACACACACACACGCACACACACACACGCACACACAAGGCTGGCATTCTTCAGGCCGTCTCTCCTCAGTATGTGTGAAACAGAGGGTCTTTGTGAAGGGCAAGAGCCTTTAAGAGCCGAAAGCTGCTGCAGAGGACCCAACGGGCCCAGAACACACCAAGACAATCTGATCCTCACTACTCCGGCAGGTCCAACGGGCCCAGAACACGCCAAGACAATCTGATCTCACTACTAGCAGGTCCTCCAGACATGCGAGACATCTGATCCTCAGTACTCCGGCAGGTCCAACGGGCCCAGAACACGCCAAGACAATCTGATCCTCACTACTCCGGCAGGTCCACGGGCCCAGAACACACCAAGACAATCTGATCCTCACTACCTCCCCAACATGGCGAGCATCGATCCTCACTCCGGCAGGTCCAACGGGCCCAGAACACGCCAAGACAATCTGATCCTCACTACTCCGGCCATCGGTCCAACGGAGACTGATCTCCATTGAACACGGCCAAGACGAACAATCTGATCTCTACTCCACCAACGCCAGAACACGCCAGACATCTGATCTTCACTACTCAGCAGGTCCATCGGGCCCAGAACACCCATAACAATCTGATCTTCACTACTCTAGCAGGTCCATCGGGCCAGAACATGACGGACAATCTGATCTCACTACTCTAGCAGGTCCATCGGGCCCAGAACATGGCGAGACAATCTGGTTCTCACTAGTAGTTCCAATGGGCCCAAAATATGCAGAAACATTCTGATCCTGTAGTCAAAGTCATTGCTCTCATATAGAGAATACAAGAGTCATACACATACCTACATATCGCCCAACCAGAAAACTCCTGCTGAATACACACACACACACACACACACAAAATGAAAACATTTTTTTTGTAGTAATGCCAATCTTGGCATGTGTGTCGCCGTGGTAACATGTCTCTTTGTGTTTGCACATTGGGTGAAACATGGCCGACCCTCTGTTTCAACATCATAACTTATCCATCTAACAAGGTTTACTGAGGCTGCTTTTCCCTACACTTATTCAATCATGACGTGTGTGTGTGTGTGTGTGTGTGTGTGTGTGTGTGTCCTTGAATGTGTGTGTGTGTGTGTATGTGTGTGAGATTTTGATGCCTTGTGATTGCTCACACAAATCTGCCAAAAGGCAGCCAAGGGTCTGCAGCATAGAAGAGAAGGATGAACACAGAGAAGAGAAGAAAGAGAGAAAGAGAGACAGACAGAAAGTGGATGCCAGGGCCAGGTACAGCGAGATGAAGAGAGAGAGAGAGAGAGAGAGAGATGGACAGAGTGGATGCTAGAGCCAGTTATAGCGAGAGAAAGAGAGAGAGAGAGAGAGAGAGAGAGAGAGAGAGAGAAGAGAGAGAGAGAGAGATGGACAGAGTGGATGATAGAGCCAGTTATAGCGAGAGGAAGGGGGGACAGAGTATTTAATAATTAGACTCGGTCGCACCCAAGGAGACTCAGCACTCAGGAGAAACTGCTGAATCAGACTGGCTCATCTCATCACTGCAATCTCTTAATCACCCCTCCTGGTATCTCTCTCTCTCTCTCTCTATCTATTCATCTCTCCCTCTCTCTCTCTCTATCTCTTTATCTCTCTCTCTCTCTCTCCCCCCTATTTCCTTATGCCCTCCCTGTCCTCTTTACCCCTTTTACTCCCTTCATCCTCCCTCTCTCTCTCGACTGGTGCAGACTAAAGGGTTTGTGTGTGTGTGTGTGTTGTGCGAGGATGATTTAGGCATCTGGCTACAAGCCAGCTGGTCGCTCGTTGCCTCCCCAGGCACACACACACACACACACGCGCACACACACACACCTCGCAGCCATGAGGCTGTCACACGCACACACACACACACACACACCTCACAGCCATGAGGCTGTCACTAGCCACTTCACAAGCACTGAAATACAACCACCATTGTGCTCTCCTCTCTCACACTCACACACACACTGTCTCTAAGGAAACTACAAACAACACATAAAAGGTACACGGGCTCACACACAGACACACAGACACACACACACACACACACATTTAAAGCAGTACTCCCAGAGAGAGGCTGCAGAGTTGGGCATCTGCCCAGAGAGGCGCCATCCTGAAGGACAACATGGCCCCCTCTCCCCACTGTAGTGTGTGAGTGAGTGAGTGTGTGTGTGTGTGTGTGTGTGTGTGTGTGTGTGTGTGTGTGTGTGTGTGTCTGTGTGTCTGTCTCCATGGTCCACAGGGAGGAGACACTGAGAGAGGCCAAAAGACATGGTCACCACTGGAGGGATTCTACGAAAGATGTTCTAACGACACCAGCACCTACAGGAAGTCCACCTCCTCAGCACACCCCAGGTTCTATGATTCTTGAGCACACCACGGGTTCTATGACTCTTGAGCACACCACGGGTTCTATGACTCCTCAACACACCACGGGTTCTAAGACTCCTCAGCACACTACGGGTTCTTAGACTCCTCAACACACCACGGGTTCTTAGACTCCTCAACACACCACGGGTTCTATGACTCCTCAGCACACCACGGGTTCTTAGACTCCTCAGCACACCACGGGTTCTTAGACTCCTCAGCACACTACGGGTTCTTAGACTCCTCAGCACACCACAGGTTCTGTGACTCCTCAGCACACCACGGGTTCTTAGACTCCTCAGCACACCACGGGTTCTTAGACTCCTCAGCACACCACGGGTTCTAAGACTCCTCAGCACACCACGGGTTCTACGACTAGAGAAGCTGCCACAGGAAGGCTTCTACCAAACAGACATCCACAGGAAGTCCATCAACCCACCAATCCAGTTCTCCACACAGGATGTGGCGTGAGCGCTGCTGATGCCCGGGGCTCTGTGGTCAGCCCAGCCTGTGGGCCGTACAGGGAAGGCTAGCATGTGACTGACTGGGCAGTGATTGTATCTGGTACAACTGGGAGTTGGTTACAAACCTACATGAACGAGTTCTCGGCATTTTTATGTCATAATTGGTACCATAGCGACCATAGAACGGACCAGTTAAGATAATATGCAACATTCAGTCCGACTCAGCCGTAATTGCATCAGCAATGGAAGGAATTGCAACGTTTCAAGTCTGTCACTCAAACACACATAACGACTCCTGCTGCAAATGAACACCACGACTGCTGATGATTACCTTGGATCAGTAGGTCTGTTCCTCGCTAAAGGGGACATAAAGTCCAAGATTTGGGCGCAGGAGGTCTGACCAGATCTTAAGATGGCGCCTCTCCTCCCATCTACTGTCTCTCTCCTCTCCTATCTTCTCTTCTCCTCTCCTCCTCTCCCCGTCTACATTCTCTTCTCCTCCTCCCTCCACTACTCTCTTCCCCTCTCCTCTCCTCCTCTCTTCTCCATCCCTTTCCTCCCCTCCCCTCTCCTCTCCTCCTCTCTTCTCTATCCCTCTCCTCCCCTCTCCTCTCTTCCTCTCCCCTTCCCTCTTCCTCTCCTTTCATCCCAAATTCTGCACTGCAGTCCTGTTCCAGCACTCTGGGAAACTGGGCCAGTGCACGCTCATGAGTTTGTGTGTGTGTGTGTGTGTGTGTGTGTGCGCGTGTGTGTGTGTCGCTGCAGGAGAGTGGGATAAGGCACACACCCCTACATCAGCAGAAAATATCAGCAAGTCTGCCTTAGCTTCAGAGCGAGGCAAACAACCACCTAACTTAACACACACACATACACACACACAAACACACAGGTCCTTTGTCTGGGGCGACACACACACACAAACACACACATTCACAGGAGCGATGTTCACTCGTTT
This sequence comes from Tenualosa ilisha, assembly GCA_015244755.2. Classification (NCBI taxonomy): domain Eukaryota; kingdom Metazoa; phylum Chordata; class Actinopteri; order Clupeiformes; family Clupeidae; genus Tenualosa; species Tenualosa ilisha. Next base: position 10,182 of record PYXC01001041.1, read on the forward strand.
ATTTAGAGCTGCCAACATCCTGCCAGCCAGTCACGACTGGCACACTATACATCACGACTGCCACACTATACATCACGACTGCCACACTATACATCACGACTGCCACGCTATACATCACGACCGGCACGCTATACATCACGACTGCCACACTATACATCACGACTGCCACGCTATACATCACGACCGGCACGCTATACATCACGACTGCCACACTATACATCACGACTGGCACACTATACATCACGACTGCCACGCTATACATCACGACCGGCACGCTATACATCACGACTGCCACACTATACATCACGACTGGCACACTATACATCACGACTGCCACACTATACATCACGACTGGCACACTATACATCACGACTGCCACACTATACATCACGACTGCCACACTATACATCACGACCGGCACGCTATACATCACGACCGGCACGCTATACATCACGACTGCCACACTATACATCACGACTGGCACACTATACATCACGACTGCCACACTATACATCACGACTGGCACACTATACATCACGACTGCCACACTATACATCACGACTGGCACACTATACATCACAACTGCCACACTATACATCACGACTGGCACACTATACATCACGACAAGCAAAGTAAAGTGGCTGCAAAGTCAAGGCAGAGGAGTGTGTGTGTGTGTGTGTGTGTGTGTGTTTTATGGGGCTTTGTCACAGACTTTATTTAGAGAGCTGCGTTCCAGCCGCCCATTACCTCCTCACTTACCAGCATGGAGAAGTCTGAGCATGCCAACACACACACACACACACACACACACACCACATGCGCGAACACACACACACACACACACAGACGCACGCACACGCACGCACACGCACACACACACACACACACACACCCACCATAGTGGAGCTGGAGCATGCCAACCCACAGCACTGACAAAATGAGACCTGCAATGCAGCGAAGAGTGAGAGAGAGAGGGAGAGTGTGTAAGTGAGAGTGTGAGAGTGTGAGAGGAGAGAGAGAGAAAGAGAGAATAAGTGTGAGAGGAGAAAGAGAGAGTGTGTGTGTGTGCTAGTGACAGTGAGAGAGAGAGAGAGATAGACAGATAGAGAGAGAGAGTGAGAGGAGAGAGAGAGAGAAAGAGAGAATGAGTGTGAGCGAGAGAGTGCGGGAGAGAAAAAGAGAGAATGAGTGTGAAAGGAGAGAGAGAAAAAGAGAGAATGAGTGTGAGAGGAGAGAGAAAGAGAGAGAGAAAGAGAGAATGAGTGTGAGAGGAAAGAGAGAGAGAGAGAGAGAATGAGTGTGAGAGGAGAGAGAGAGAGAGAATGAGTGTGAGAGGAGAGATAAAGAGAGAGAGAGAGAGAGAATGAGTGTGAGAGGAGAGAGAGAGAATGAGTGTGAGAGGAGAGATAAAAGAGAGAGAGAGAGAGAGAGAGAGAGAGAGAGAGAGAGAGAGAGAGAGAGAGAGAGAGGAGAATGAGAGAGAGAGAGAGAGAGAGAGAGAGGTAGAATCATCAGGTGTGAAATGGGACCTGCATGTCTGGGAGGCTTTCAGGTTCTTTCAGGTTCTGCCACCTCCTCCCCCAGTAGCTCAGTCTGAGATCTGAGTGGAATTTGAGCGGCCTGTTAACCCCGTCATCACCCTCTCCCCAGAGCTAACTGCCAGCCTGTGTGGAGCCAGTCATCTACACACACACACACACACACACACACACACACCTTCTGTACTGCTTTCAGAGATAAGATGACTGCTAAACTTCACTTAGTTGTGATTAGTCTAAATATAGAGTGTGAAAGAGCGTTTTCCCTGAGAGGTTGTGTGTGTGTGTGTGTGTGTGTGTGTGTGTGTGTGCGTGTGTGTGTGTGTGTGTGTGTGTGTGTGTGGGTTGGGATCATGGGAAAAGACCAAGATGAAGTAAACACAAGATGAGAAGGAAGAGGCACCTCTGATGAAGGCTTTTATGACACTGCTGAGAGGATCAATGGCATGTTGTGTGTGTGTGTGTGTGTGTGTGTGTGTGTATGTGTGTGTAGTACTCGTGAAAAATGGATGAATGGATTTCTTTGTGTAATACCACCACCGTAACACCAGCAAGATCTGAAACTCCTTTCCTGTAGTTCATTTCATTTCAGTGAATAAAACTAGCGTGTAGTTTCTGCTGAAGGTGAGTGTGCTGCCCAAACTAGCCTGTAGTTTCTGTTGAAGGTGAGTGTGCTGCCCAAACTAGCCTGTAGTTTCTGTTGAAGGTGAGTGTGCTGCCCAAACTAGCCTGTAGTTTCTGTTGAAGGTGAGTGTGCTGCCCAAACTAGCCTGTAGTTTGT
>PYXC01001041.1:22500-30000 GCA_015244755.2 Tenualosa ilisha
ACACACACTGTGTTTGAGCCCACTCTTGGAGTAAACTTCAATGACTGCAGTGGGAGAGAAGGAAGATGAGGGAGGGAAAAAGACTCTGATCAGTGAGAACACCTAAAATAGCCCCCAGACTGGAGCGGTGTGTGTGTGTGTGTGTGTGTGTGTGTGTGTGTGTGTGTGCGCTCTCTCCTCCTATCCTCACTGATCCATGTGATGGACCAAAAATGGGTTTTAAACATCAGACTTCTCCTTCTCTCCTCTCTTCTTCCCTTCTCTCTCTCTCTCTCTCTCTCTCCCCTGCTTCTCCCTCTCTCCTCTCACCTTACCTCTCTCTCCTCATCCCTTCTCTCTTCCTCTCCTCTCCTCTTCTATTCTCTCCCTTTCTCTCCTCCTCTCCTCTCTCTTTCTCTCTCACCTCCCCTTCCCTCTTTCCTTCTCTCCTCTGCCCTTCTCCCCTCTTTTCTCTCCTCTCCTCCACTCCTCTTCTCTCCTCCTCTCTGCTCAATTTTCTCCACCTTTTTCTCTTTTCCTCTCCTTCTGCAGGATCCCAGCAGCAACTAAGGAGAGACAGAGCGAGAGAAAAAGAAAGAGAGAGAGGAGAGAGAGAGAGAGAGAGAGAGAAAAACAGACAGAGAGAGAGAGAGGGAGAGAGAACAGAGCAAAGAGAAAAGCAGGCAGGATCTGTGATGAATGACTTCATTAAAACAGCATTAGCAAACGTGTGATCCAGAGAGAACCGCTGTGGCTCTGCAGTTTGTCTCAGGGAAAACACCACCAAAGTGTGTGTGTGTGTGTGTGTGTGTGTGTCCACCAGCCTGGAGCAGCCGTGCCGGTGACCTTCAGCTCCAGAAATGATTCTGCGGGATCAGGCCTGGACAGCAACGCACACTGCAGGGTTCACACACACTAACGACCCAAACTCACCTGCTGGCACGACTCCATATGAAACTCCAGAACACAGGGCGGGCACCTTGAGATAAGTCCCACCATGCTTTGTCTGTGTGTGTGTGTGTGGCACAGAACTGAGCTAGAGATACAGGACATGAAGGATATGCTTTAGTAACTATAGACCAGAGCATCTCATCTCACAGACTCTGATTGCATCATCTAAAACAAAACTTAATCTGGTCCATCATCTAAAACACACTATAGCCAGGTCTGTCTTCTAAAAGAGACAAGGTATTCTTCAAACACACACCTCGGCCAAACTCCATCAGTCTAACTACACACACACACCTCAGCCGACTCCATCAGTCTAACTACACACACCTCAGCCAAACTCCATCAGTCTAACTACACACACACACCTCAGCCGACTCCATCAGTCTAACTACTCTTTAAACACACAGCTCAGTTGTAATCCTTCGGCCAAAGATTTTCAGTCCTCCTCTAAGCTCGTTCTAGAGTGGGCGTTCAAGCGGATATAGAACTTTCCAGATGTCATTAATCTCCTGTAATCAATCCCATCCACGACCCTATCAATCACACACCCCTATTCAGCGCTGTGGCCGGGCTGCCGGACGACCCTGAGCTGTCTCGAGCTTGATTCTGAGACAACTAGCGGCAGTAGAGGTGTGTGTGTGTGTGTGTGTGTGTGTGTGTGTGTGTGTGTAGTGAGGGGAAGAAAAAATGAGAAGAGAGCTCCATCTCTGCACCTTCAGTGTGAAGCAAAGAAATGTGTGTGCATAGTGAGTGTGTGGGTGTGTGTGTGCATAGTGAGTGTGTATGTGTGTGTTTGGGGGGGCATTATGAAATACACACTGAATTGCAATCCCCAGGCTGATTTAGAGTGGCAGCTCTCACACTACTCACAAACACGTACACTGACACACCCATGCTCACACACACACACACACACACACACACACACACACCGTAGCAGAAACACAAACCCAATTATCCGACTGCCCGCAGGGTCCCAAGGCGTCTACATTTCTCTTTCTCTCTCTCTTTCTCTCCCTCTCTCCCCCTCTCCTTCTTACGTGTTGAAGGAATGAGACTGACTGTGTTCCTCCTGGTAACCCACTTCCTTCTCTCCTCCGTTCCGAGTGAGTGAGGGAGGGAGGGGAGGATGAGAGAAACGAGTGCAAATGAACATGGGAGTTCTCATGAAAGCATAACCTGCATGACGCTCACAGAGGATGCTCCATCAAACTATTGATTGCTATGCTATTGCAACCCAGTGATGGATGAACCAACAGAGGCCAAGTTATAAACACACACACACACACACACACACACACCACACACACACACACACACACACACACACTGAAATGGACAACAAGAGGGGCTTTGTTTCTGTCAGCAGTTCTGGGTGTGTCACAGCCACTAGCCCTTCTACCCCCAACAAACAAGCACATACACAAACACACATGCGCACCCACACACCCACAGACACACACACACACACACACACACACGCACACACTGTGCCACCAACCACACTCACCTACCAACATGAACACATGCACAAAAACAAAAGCCCAGATACACACACAGTCTCTCTCTTTCTCTCTCCCTCTCTCTCACACACACACACACACACACACACACACACACACACACACACACACACAGCCCCGTCCTTAGAACCAGTAGCCCCCTGAGATTAAACTACGGAAGCTAAGAGAATAGCCATTCAGGGGTCAGGCAGCGGCAAAAAGAACTTTGGAGTAGATTTGTGTGTGTGTGTGTGTGTACGGGGTGTGTGGGATGTGTGTGTGGGGTGTGTGGGTGTATGTGTATGTCTGTGCGTGTGTGCCGCCAAGCTGTTTCCTGTGAGTGCCGCTGGACCTCCCATTCAATTGGGTTTGCTTTTCTCAGGCTATTTTCAGCCACGCCGCCCTGTGGCCCCCAGTCCCCTTTATGGCCCCCAGTCCCCTCTTATGGCCCCCAGTCCCTTTGATGGCCCCCAGTCCCCTCTTATGGCCCCCAGTCCCCTCTGATGGCCCCCATCCCCTTTGCCCCCAGCCCCTCCCCCCCCCTCTGATGGCCCCCAGTCCCCTCTGATGCCCCCAGTCCCCTCTTATGGCCCCTAGTCCCCTCTGATTGCTTTGGCTCTTCCCAATTATGGACAGCAATATGCTTTGGTTTATTAAAACCTAGACGACCCCCCTCCTTTCTCTCTCCCTCTCTTCTCTGTCTCTTTCCCTCTCTCTCTCTCTCTCTTCTCTTTCTCTGTCTCTCTCTCTCCCTCTCCCTTTCTCTACCCCCGTCCAGCTGTGCTAGTCTCAGCCCGGTTCTGCCCTACTCTGGACCGGGCTGCACTAACTGACCGGGCTCCTGCCCAGCTCTCGGACTGCTTGGCCAATAAATTACGGAGGAAATGAGACCACAGAAACCAATTTGAACTTGACTGAGTTTGACCAGGACTAGGAACAGGCCAATACAGTGGGTAGTGTCTCTGTGTGTGTGTGTGTGTGTGTGTGTGTGTGTGTGTGTGTGTGTGTGTGTGTGTGTGTGAAACTAAGCAGAGATACATGAAGGATCAGAGGCCAATGCTAAAAACATGTGTCTAGTCTAGAGAGGGATGGGGGGGGGGCAGGAAAAGGAGAAGAAAAGAGTGTAGTGAAAAGAAAAAAGAGTGAATTGAAAAAAAAAGAGTGAAGTGAGAGAGAAAGTGTGAGAGAAAGGAACAAAAAAGGGGAAAAAGAAAGAGAGAGAGAGAGATGGAGAGAAGAAATAAGAAGGGAAACCGAGTCTGCAAGTGAAAGACAGAAAGGGAGGAGGGGAGACGGAGAAAAGATAGAAGGATAAGAAAAGGATGAACGAGAAGCCATATTGCCTGTGAGAGGAGAGAGACAGATGAGGAGTTGGAGAGAAAAGGAGAGGCCATTTTGCCATGTGGATATCCTCATACTAGGAGAGATAGAGATAGAGAGAGAGAGAGAGAGAGAGAGAGAGAGAGAGAGAGAGAGCGCAGGGAGAGTCACGGAGTGCGGTGAGGTGGTGTGTGTGGTACGTGGTGCACTAACATCATGAGGTTGTAATTAATAGCACTTGGGCCGTGGGGGAGCCGTCCAAAACAAATGTGTCGAGTTTTATCCCTCTAACTGACAAACATCACGTCTGCTGGAGAGAGAGGGGGAAGGAGGGAGAGGAGAGGGATAGAGGACAGGGGGAGTCAGAGAGGAAAGAAGAGGAGTGGAGAGAGGGTGAAGAGAAGAGGATTAGGGAGAGGGTGATGACAGCAGAGAGAGAGAACGAGAGAGAAAACAAGGGAGCAAGGGCTAGAGAAAAAGGGAGAGGAGAAAGAAGGAGAGAGAAAAATGAAGGATCCAGAGGGCATGCCGGAGAGAAGAGAAAGAGGAAGTGAAGGAGTGCACACCCCGCCTCCACCCCTCCTCCTTCCCTCCTCCAGTTGTGTGACAGGGCCATGAGCACGCTCACACTGTTCCAGAAAAACAGCCTCCTGGAGTCGAGTTTTTGGGAAAAAGGAGGAGGTACACTGCTCCCTCTCTCCTCCCCCCCTGCACGAGGAGAGGAGAGGAGAGGAGAAGATGGGAGAAGAAGGGAGAGGAGAGGAGAGGAGAGGAGAGGAGAGGAGGGGAGAAGAAGGGAGAGGAGAGGAGAGGAGAAGATGGGAGAGGAGAGGAGAGGAGAGGAGAGGAGAGGAGAGGAGAGGAGGGGAGAGGAGAGGAGGGGAGGGGAGGGGAGAGGAGGGGAGGGGAGGGTAGAGGGGGCCCCGGGGTCGAGTTTCACATTCCTGTAGGTCACACACGGTTGCCGCGTGAAACGGCATGTCCCATCGTCACGGTGACAAGCAGGCGGGTGCTTCCAGCGCGTGGAAAGAGGAAGTGAGAAGAGTGCTGATGTGACGGCAACCCCTGACACTTCTCTTTTCTTACTCTCTCTGCATCCCTTTCTCTTTCTCTTTCCTCTCCTTCCTCTTGTTAGGAGAAAGAATGATAGTGAAACTCAAGGAGGGTTTTTTGAGAAATCTGGGAAACTTTCTTTTTACGGAGTGCAGTTAAATAATGCCAGTAACAACCACACTAAAGCCCTCCCCAAAACTCCCTTTTCCTCATCACACTGACTGCACAGGAGAAACACACACACCTGCACTTTTCTCTCAGTGCACCTCTGCTCACAGAGGGCTTTGATTATGAGGGACGGACACACACACACACACACACACACACACACACACACACACAAATACACACATACAGACACACACACACACACACACACACACACCTCCAGGCCCTATCAGACATCTGCATGGGCATTTCAGTCCTACAGCAGCGGCTGAATGGAAGAATGTGCTTGTTTAGAGCGGATACAAATGACAGGCCGACACTGACAGATGCACTTCTGATCCTCTCTCTCTCACACACACACACCACACACACACACACACACACACACACACACACACACACACACACAGAGAGAGTTAGCTCTCTGTTCTCTGTCAAGCATGGGCTTTCCATGACATGCCTGGGCTACAACACAGCTATGTGAAGCAGCACTTACTTCCTAGCACACAACGCTAGCTATCTGACAACACACACTCAGCTTACTAGCACACAACGCTAGCTATCTGACAACACACACTCAGCTTACTAGCACACAACGCTAGCTATCTGACAACACACACTCAGCTTACTAGCACACAACGCTAGCTATCTGACAACACACACTCAGCTTACTAGCACACAACGCTAGCTATCTGACAACACACACTCAGCTTACTAGCACACAACGCTAGCTATCTGACAACACACACTCAGCTTACTAGCACACAACGCTAGCTATCTGACAGCACACACTCAGCTTACTAGCACACAACGCTAGCTATCTGACAACACACACTCAGCTTACTAGCACAGAATGCTATCCTGTCTGACAGCACTCACAACATTGCATGCTGCACTAGCATTCACTTTGGGCAACTTCTACGCAGCATCAATAAGCTACTCGGACACGACACATTAGTTGATTAGCGCGCAGTGCTACCTGTCCAATAGCCCATCTGAGCTTTCTCGCACACACAAGCTGAACATGGTGCAGAATGCCCTGCGGTGGGGACAGACACACACACATACACACACAAACACACACTTCAAACCATAAACACCTGAGAACCATGACCTGTGTGGAATCTCAGTGTGTGTGTGTGTGTGAGATGGCCTGACTGAAGCGTGGGTCTTGGTGGGTTCCCAGCAGCCAATTACAGTGGGAACATCTGGACAGGAATGAGCCTGAGAACAGCCCTCACGACCTTTGACCCCTGGACTGCTCTCTCACCAGCCGCTGCCTCTGATCTGCCACTCTGCTCACTGTCAGGTCACAAATCTCACTGCTCCTTGCCAACACAACTCCCAGTAGGAGTCTCACACACACACACACACACAGCCACCCAGTCCAACAGAGTGACCGAAAGTCTGGGCCAGACCCGGGCCACAATCAACTGCACTAGTGGTTAAAGGTCCTTGACACACACTCTGACCTCTGACAGAAACCAGCTGAACCCAACTATCAACTAACTGTAGACCAACTCTCCATCTTCATGCTATAAATGCAATGTGTTCAGATACACCTAACACAACACTTAGGCTACTCAATACAAACCCTCTCTCTTTTCTCTCTCTCTCTCTCACACACTCCTCTCACACACACACACACCACACACACACACACACACACACACACACACACCGATAAGGAAAGAGACAGCAGAGCAAATTTAATTGAGGGTTAATGGCTTCTTAATTAGTTTGTATTGAGCTCTTGACACAGAGGAAATGGGAGCAATCCACTCCTTCAGAAGACACACACACACACACACACACAACACACACACACACCTCGCCGATGAACAAGGTCATTTTCCAAGGGACATTAGACTGCTTGACAGAGTCTCCTCTCCTCGGTCCTCCCATACACTGACTGATGTACAGGAATGTCAGTCAGTGATGTCAAATCATTTCCATAAACCTGCTATAAGGCCACCTGAACAGCATCACATATGTGTGTGTGTGTGTGTGTGTGTGTGTGGTGTGTGTGTGTGTGTGTGTATGTGTGAATGCTGTATGCTGCAGCCCTCATTCTTCTGAAGAAGAATCAGCAGTCGTAATGAATTGATTGGGCAAGTGGCAGACAGGAGATTCATTAGGCTGAACACACACAAGTGGCAGACAGGAGATTCATTAGGCTGAACACACACAGTCAATGCATCCATTTTCATTTCCAGTGAATGTTATTGCTGACAGAGCAGATGAGGTGGGCGTATGTGTGTGTGTGTGTGTTTGAGTTCATTCCTTTTGTTCCTCATTACGATGACTGTGTGTGTGTGTGTAGGAAAGAGAGAAGATTAAAAGCAGAGAAAAACAGCACTTCCACACACACACACGCGCACACACACGCACACACACTTCACCTGGCCAGCCATCTGCTGTCCATTATGGCCTCCTTGGCTGCTAGAGAGAGAGGGAGAGAGAGAGAGAGAGAGAGAAAAAGAGAGAGAGAGAGAGAGAAAAAGAGAGAGAGAAAGAGAGAGACCGA